>JAQNCA010000004.1:19137063-19154202 GCA_029783725.1 Acanthurus tractus | reverse complement strand
CGATCTTCCGTCCATCCATCCATCCATCCATCCATCCATCCATCCATCCATCTAGAGCCAGGAAACTACAAACTTTAAGTATTTTCATTTTTTGAAGTAACTTCTCTGATTGATCAGTGACCACAATATTAAGTTTTTAATGCACATTTCCGTCAATGTTTTACCACATTTTCAAACAGACACAAGCAATAACATCATAACTATTAAACTTTTTTTTAAATAAGCATGTTGCTGTGGGTTGGTCAGTGATGTGACAGCTCACGGTCGGTGGTTGTCTCCAGCATGTGAATTTTCCAGGTGGACACCTGTCAAAAAATATCGCCTGCCAGAGAAAATGCTGGAAAACAGGGGAATGCCAAAAAAAATCTGATGTGAGGGTATTGTGGTTTTTAAAATTTTGGAAATCGTTGGACTAATTGATGTAGAAAGAGTCAAGTAAAGAAACTGAAGAAATTGGTTAGAAAGTGTAGGAAAACATTGAAACCCATCTACAGTAAAAAACTATTTCAAGACTTTAATGTCCATAAAACTAAACTGAAGATGTACAAACTTTCTTAATGAGAATGCTCACATAAACATAAAGAGGAAACGTCTTCACTTGTTTGGAGTAACTTTCTCTGACACACCTCAGATGACCACAAATTCACAGAAACTTATTTCCTGCTACTGTTCAGGTCTCTGACACATCATTTTTAATGGATGACATCAGAAAAAGGTACCAGCCTCATAGATTCATAATTGATAAGAGAAATAAAAATTAACTCCCTGAAGTGTCCAGTAAAATGGACACTGGTTCCTCCTGTGAGGTGCATAATGCCCACATTGAGCTTAATAAACTGGTAGCTGGAGTTTGAATAGAGAGTTCCCTGTATGTGTGTTGATGAGCTGGAATACAGCCTCAATCCCCTGGCAGGTCCTCCCTCCTCTTTATGACTCAGTGTTAATTAAATCCACATTCACTTTCACCTCAACTGTGCTGCTCATGCTGGCGCAGATGGCATTGCTCCCCATTACCGAGAAACACCAGGAATTCATCTGCAGAGCCTGCGTTATGTTCAGGATCGTATTTCCTTCAGTGAGCCATCTGAGGTGAAACTGGTATTTGATTCAGAACAAGGTTTATAACACCTGCTACTTTTCTTTCCCTTGTGCCATATGTGTTCTGTATAAATGGCAGCAAACGGCTCTTTTGTTGTTATGTCTCTGTTTTATTTAGACTGAAGTAAAAAAGAGGGACACATAGTTGGTGAAAGCCAAAGGAGAACAGACTTGATCAGATCTGAAGCCAACATGTGGTCCCAGATGAAAACATCTGCCGAGGGTCATTAAGTTGTCTCAGGCAGCCTCACAGACCACATATATGTTCACATGTGCAATGCTACATGCTAAACAGGCTTAAACACACTCCCAGCTGGGATTGTTATGCAAGTGCTACCTGTAGGAAACTCTTTTCAGCACCATGGAGAGCTCTGACCTCCAGACTGCGCCATTCATCACTCAATACTGAAATATGTCATTGTAATTCACCTGCAAGGAGGAAGAGGAGAAGCTCAGCCTCGAGGACAACATCCTGCTAGAGGAGGACTTTGAAGCAGGGTACGAGGCTGAGGAGGATGAGGAACTGGATGAGGAGGAAGAGGAGGAGGAGGAGGAGGAAGAAGAAGAAGAGGCGAAGGAGAGCACAAAGAGTAAAATCTTGCGACTCGTGGCAGAGGCTGCATCCAAAGTGAAGGAAATTATTGGGAACTTGATCACCACTGCTGGGAAGGTGGTGGTCACCATTTTGTTGGGACTGACAGGTGAGCAGCTTTGCTTGTTGTGCAGTGAATCTGTATCCTGATCGTGTACCGTTACTAAAAATATGTAGGTTTTTCTTCAATAACAAGAAAACTTTAGATTTAAGTTTAGAATGTGTCAGTGCACCATGGGCTTAAACACGAAGACCCTTTTGCATAATCCAATAATGTAATCCAGTAAAATATACCGGGTGTTATCTGGATGTTGTTGATCTTATGGTTTACCGAAAGTGATGTTGTTTTGTTCTATTGTTTTTGATTTAAAAAGACCCAATAAAATATCAAAAAACATGATAATTACATAAGATGTTGCTCTCTGACTGTGTGTCCGGTGTGTTTACAGGCATCATGCTGCCTTCATTGACCTCGGCTGTTTACTTCTTCATCTTTTTGTTCCTGTGCACCTGGTGGTCCCTCTGCCGGACCTTCGACACACTCATCTTCAGCTGCATGTGTGTCCTGATGACCATCTTCAGTGCTGGACACCTCATCGTCCTCTACCTCTACCAGTTCCAGTTCTTCCAGGAGTCCATCTCACCAAATGACGAATACATAAGGTTAGACACACACACACATGCGCAGAGTTAATATCCAGCAAAACAGACAGAGAATTTAAATAATGATGCTGTCAAAATCCTTTAAGATTTACTTGTGTGGTTATGTATTTTTTAGGTGCAAGGTTCAAATATTGAACATCTTTTTTTCGATCTGTCTGAATTAAAAGGTGTTTTAATTCATAGTATCTCTGCTTAATAGAAGGATAATCAGATTCAGATTATTGTCGTGATTTAACCTTTGTTGATGCACCTGACTTCAGTTCTTCCCACTGTTAAATAGACGGGATAAATAGAAATATAAGAGCCAAACGCAAACCATCTCCCAGTGAGAAATGCCTCTAGAGAAAGTTATCTGTCTCTTGATTAATTGTTAATATCCAATGTCTGTATTTGAACAACACACACCCAAACCAATAATAATGGGAAAATACATGATGTGGTGACACAGCTCAGCAGCCAGAACTCCCTTGACTCGGTTATATTTACAGCGCCCGGGGCAAGTTTGTTTAAACGATAATAAATATTTACTGCAAGTTACAAACAAGAAGGCAAAGGAAAAGGCAAACCAAGCTGCAGAGGAGGTATATTCAACTCCTACTCACAGCACATCAATATCAGAGGCAGAGCTTTTACTGCAGGCTCCTCACTACAACCAGTGTTGTTTCATTATGCATGAGGAGACAATCAGCTGTCTGTGGCTGCAGCGGTGAGACGTTGTGGTTGGAGTAAAGCCACACTGTTGCACATCTTGCCAACATACGTTAGTCACACTTGCAGTGAATACAGACTTTGTAACAGAGAGTAATTTAAATCACTAAGCCCAATGTGTATGACTGACAAGCTGAATTGCAAAGAATGCTGTTTACTTACTCATTACTCAATATTACAAACAAAGGCTACCACTTAAGATTTTTAACAAAAGCAAAGTTTTGCTACAGCATCACAAAAGGAACATTTAGCCACATTAGATGCTACAGAATTCTCATCATTTAATAATACATTTCTTACTAATCATCTTACTAAGATTCTCACTGAGACACCATGGCACCAAAATGAGTTATAAACCTTGAGCTAATAACAATCCTCTGAATTTACATATTTTTTTAATAGCAGATAATGTTAGAATAAATACTAAACCTTCATTTGAATCTAAATCTTTACAAAAATATACATGGTAAACAATAACTAACACCCATATTGTACAAAAATGTACAATATAAATGAATCCTTATATAATGATGCATTTTGACCCGTTCAGTAATATTGTAGCTGTTGTCTCGCTGTAGCTGTTGTGTCAGTGTCCTTGGTGTTGCAGGGTTTTATTGATCTCACAGTTTCTCGTTTTAAAGCCGTTGTGTTGTGTGTCAGGACCGAGGCTATTTACAGCTATCTATAGCTGAAACTGCCTTGGACAAACCTTGTGTCCTCGTCATCCTTCTCCTGGTTCGGACAGCGGATAAGGTGTGATTACAGTCCTGCATTGACTTGCTCCTCGTTACAATTAGTGGTTCACTCTCACACCATCAGCACAGTCAATAATAGTCTAATCAAACTGTGAATGCTGTAGGAATTATACAGCACCATTTATGTTAGCGGCCAGGACCCCCTATAGGTCATAAGATAATCTGAAGACCACTGATCCAAACTATTGTTAACAATAATTTCACCAAAAAAGCTTTTGACTTATGTGGTCAGTTTTAACTTGTAAAAACTTGGTTAATTTAGTTTCTAGCAGTAAATATGGCTGTCATCCTTTAAACAATTGGCTTCTCATTTTTTGAAAGAAGCTCTCTATTTGTGTATTTGAAGTCCCAAATTTGGAAAGTTTACAGCGGCACAGATTCTTCTTTGATAGCTCTTTACATGAACAGGCCAACTATTTCATCATCTGCCATCACCGCTCCGCACCGTTCATGTCGACTTTCCACAGAGCTGAGGTATTTCTGTCTGCAGCCGCACGAAAACAGAGGCCCAATGTGATGATAAAAGGAACACATTTCTCTCTGATCCCGCCTGTTTCCTCTCCGCACACCCGCAGGTCTTCAGATAGAAACTCCCATGGCTGTAAATATGTGCAGCCCCTATTGGACAATAGACCACCGTGGTGTTTGGCCTAATTGTGCTTGTTGACAGTGACTCGGCCTTGCTGTCAGACGGGTGTTGAGTGAGACTGTTGAGAGACTTCCACTCCACTTCCTGCCTCCCCTCCTTACAATGGAAGTCCCAAGTCATGTGACCAGTGGGCCTTCCCCAGCTGCAACAAGAAGCCATTCAGGAAGTGAGATGGGGTCAGAGCAGAGGGGTGTTCACTCCTCCACATGGCACAGAGTGAAAAAGACTCAGGAGGCATCTAAATCTGTGTGGTTGTCACTGGAATACGTCAGCGCACTTCCTGTGAAGTATATAGCCCTTTATCCCGCTCAGAGGAAAAGAAGTGAATCATATGGCATCCTTTGTTTGATAAACAGACTCTCAGCCTCGGTGCATTTTTCAGATTCCAAGGTTTGGGTGTAGAAGAAGATTTTCTTCACAGGAATGTCAGCTTGCAGAAAGTCAGAGACTACACTTAATTTCTGAGGCAGGTTAAATGAGGGCAAGTCAGCTGTAGAATACTTCAACACTGTAACTGATGTAATTTCCCCTCTCTAAACGTATTTAGTCTATTAAGGGTGTGAATTTCCTACTGATAGTTCCAGTGTCTGGTGAACATAGTTTGATCAGGTTAATGTACCACATATTAAGAACATTCATCAAACATGTCAGAATAACACTTAAGAATGCTCTAAAGAGGCAGGATAGCTAAGGAAGTCCAGACTTCCCACTTCCCTATAACATTCTCGAGTTTCTCTTGAGGGATCAGTAAGCATTCCCAAGCCAATTGATTGTGATACTTAATCACTCCAGCTTGTCCAGATAGTCCCTTGGTCCCCCTACTAGTTGGAGTTGGATTCTATCAGATTGCATCCTTGTCAGATACCTGAACCACCTAAGCAGGCTTCTTTCAAAACAAATTAAGAGAGAAAAAAAGCCCTGCAGAAACGTAGCTGTTCCTACAAGGAGGTTCAACTTATGTCAGCCGTGGGAAGCATTGTTACATCTTTATAAAAAACTGAAATGGACATGCTGACAGATGTGCTGTAGTGTTCTGAAGGTGCATGTTGAATGGAAATGGTGTATGGTGTCTTTTTTTTACTATCCCTTTAATCATCTCTGCACCTGAGACCTACTGACAGTATAAAGCATAAAGAAAACACAGCACGGACAGCATGACTCTGCACTTCCTACGGTCTTTTTTAACATTTATTTCACTCATTCATTCTGGCTTTTTCTTCTGGAATCAATAATTTCTTTGAAAGGTGGAGAACCCATGCCTCCTATGCTAAATTGATTGAATATAATACATTTAACAGTAATTAAATTAAATGATTAATTGATCATCAAAATATCTGTCTCTGAATAAAGTTGTATGTGCTTGCATACAATCACACTCTTGTGCCAGAACGATGTTGACAACCATATTATTGAAATGTCAAGCTTTGTTTATTGTCAGCATCTGTGTTTATCTCTATAGAATTTGTCTTTTCCTAATTTAAATTTAAAGCTCTTGATTTTACAACTAAAATCTTTTCTGTCTTGTCCCTCCCTGCCTGTCTCTGCAGTGTATTTGGCATCTCCCCCATTGTACAGAGCAACTGCTCCTACACATGGAAGCTCATAATGCACCCGGAGCGAAAGTGGAACCACTTTGTCAATCCCATCATGCTACTGATCCTCTACTACACCCTGGCCACACTCATCCGCCTCTGGCTGCAGGAGCCTATTGACCAGCTGACGGTGAGGACAGCAGGCAGAGATGCAGTAAAAAAAAAAGACAAGAGGTCCACAAGAGTAGACCTTTTAAGTTCAGACGGTGACATTTACAGTAAAATACATCAATAATTGGACAGTGCAGGTTCATTTTGTTATGTAGCTTTGACTCAAAAGCAATCATATAATTGATATGTTTACCTTGAAAAAAAGAACTGCAAAAGTTTAGCCAGCATTTCATACAGGTGAGGGGTCATAAAGGGAGAAGCATACACTAAACACTTAATGATTTTGTAAAGAGCTGCAGATTATATAATTTTCTTGTTACAATGATAAATTAAAAGAAAGGAAAACAAATTAAGAACAAAAAAATGAATATGACATGAGCACTTCAGGTTTGATTTTTGTTGAACTGCATCTCAAACAGAAGAGTAAAATGCAGAGAATAAATATCAATTATCACCTGCAGATAGAAAAACTTGCCTTTCTGTCTGTTTTGATTTAACTTATTATTTATGTTGTCAGACTTGAAATAGCTCCTTTATTTGCAGTTAATGTAAAACTTGGTGAATGCAAGATGCCAGTGTGTGTTTCGTTGAATTTGGTACACAACACCTTCAATATGGCTCCTCAGTAAATTCCAGACAGCAAACTGAAATAGAAAACAGATTGAATTAAGATTCCAGGACGATTGATTGTTGGATGGATCTGTCCGCCGTAGCCTCAGGTGTTATCTAAGACTCTGTTGGTCTAATTTTGACAAACCATGACTGTAACAAAGCAGTCTCGAAGAGCTCTGTTGGGCTAGACAGTATGCAAATGTTGCAGTCACAGCGTTTGAAAAAGAAAGCTTTTAGCTTTTTAATGCTGCCTCGGTCACTAACAAAAATCCGTTTACTTCCATTGTGTTGATGTGACAGCAAATCTCTGATGCTGTTAAATCAAAACTTGGATTAATAAAACCAAAAATATCTGCATGGATAAATACCACAATGGCAAATTTGGTCTCTGCAGATCTCGATAAAACATCATACAATGTGGGAAGAGGTGGACCAATGTCTAATTAATGTCATGAAGACCCCGATACCAGACCTCAGTTCATCCCCTCAGAGCTTGACACTCAGCTCCTCTGTCCTGTAATGGAGTTATAGATCAGTGTTTTTATAGAGGGGTCAATACTTCCCTGTAAACCTGTGGGACTTTATGCATTATTGATCTCTCCATGCAGAAAATTGTGCGTGTGTGTGTCTGTTTTCACCTACACGTACACTTTAGATGACACTAATAATAAAACATAATTTTTTAATAAATCAGCAGCTGACAAGTTTATTTGCTGGTAAAGATGCTTGATTATGAGCCTCATCTTCATGTTAAAGGCAGGAAAGTTTTTATTTCTCAGCTGATTTAATGCTTCACTCGTTGATCATTATCTGTGTTTATTCAGGAGAAGTATATCATGCAGTAAAAAAAATTAACAAAATTTAGTTATAGTATCAAAGAAATTAGAAATAAAGGATTTATACAAGACTCAACACTGAGTCACACAGTAGCATCAGTTATAATCATTTAGTTAAGCAGAAAACATCCTGACTCTGCAGTCTGAGCTGGTTTTGGTTTCATTAACAAACCATTGTGTTAGACCCACATGTGAGCAGTAGATGTGTTTTAATGTATTTAATAATATTCATATTATTAACACCATAGCAAGCACTAGAAACAAAATCATAAATTAGCTTTTAACCAACATTGAAACTGAAATTATGATTAAACAACTTGTTGCAGAAACAACTTCTGATTTAGATTAGTTAAAATTAGTCGTTCAATGCCAAAAATTCACAGAGTTGACAAATACTTTTATGAACTCTAATAATGTACTCTTTATTCCATTTAAATAATGCGTTATTTTCAGTTACAGCATTGTTTGATCTTGTTGAAACATATGACTGGCTAAAAACTCCTGAATCACAGGAAATTGCACTGATAACACCAGAACTCTTTAGCAAAAGTAAATCAGTAAATTACTTTTTATGTTTTCTATTTTATTTTTGTGATATTTGAGTTATCTGGATGCCAAATGTTTGTCTGTTTGTTGTGATTAAAATGCAGTGGAAAGAAATGTCAATATTTTTCTATAGAGCGGCATTATTTCCTCTTTCAAAAGGTTGTTCAACTCCTACTCAAAAATGTTACTCCTACGCTGTGAATCAGGGTTCAATAGCAGCTGATTAAAACTGTGAGTCTTCAGAGTATCTTCTCTGCTGCACACCAGCGGTCTGACTTTAAAGTCTGCTGATCTGAGATATATACCATCCAAACTATCTATCTGTGTTTTTACAGGACGAGAAGGACGGCGATATGTGTGAGGAGGAAGATCTGGTCGGAAACAGAACAAATAACTCGGCCAACAGGAAGCGGCAGCTGTGGTGGGAATCACGTCAAGGCACAGATGAGAAAAACGTATGTCAGGGTTAATACACACGTGATTAACAAAGAATTGATTATTGAACACGTAACAAAGTAATCCTTTTTTGATTAGCAGCCTGCTGTTGTTAAATATACATGCTGGATCCCATTGTGAAAAGCAATGGGATCCAGCAATGGGATTTCTTTTTTAATAAGGAAAAACATGAAAAAACAGGAAGATCTGTTTGGAATATTTTTTGAATGAATTTCCTCAACCTATGAAGAGCCTCACAACACACTTAGTAAAATCCCAGTAACTCATTTCCTTTTTGAATTCTAAGAAATGATTATCATTGTTGGCCTGGAACTATTTGATTCAGTTTAGCCTCCAAACACTAATAAAGCAGTGTGGAAAAGTCTTGTAGTATTTCAGTGCAACAATAGTAAAAATAAACAGGAAACCGACTGTTAGTTCGCAGTAGATGTTGATTGTTTTCACAAGCTTGCTTCTTGTTTTACACAAGCTTTCACCTTTGTAATAAACTAATTCTTGGAAAGATTTCAGCTGAAAATGCACACACACACACACACACATACACACACACACACTCTGACCTTGTTCCCACATCAAGGTCTGTCTCCACCGGCCACCTCCTGAGGTTTAAAAGCTTTTAGGTTGTGCAGACACTGATGAGTGATGGGCTCGATTTACAGAGTAGCGCTGCCCGACTTTGTTCCTGCTTATCAGCGACTATAAAGAACAAGGAGGCCTTTGACTTCAGCAGCTCATCGATAACACACCTTGCCTTGTATGCTCTTTTCTCCCCCCTAGCTGCTTTCCACCCAGGATGGCATCAGTACAACTGAGGTGGGGTCTGCTCTGGATTACATCTGTGCATCTTGATCTCCTCCTCCTCCCCCTCTGTGCTACCACTGCAAAGTGCTTTTCACACTGCATCCTCTCAGAGCAGAGTTATTGTTTATGCGCTTATCAGCCCAGATATACTGTTTATGTGGCACTGCATCTGTGGGAAATACTCTAACCCACCACAAAATAATTTAAGAGAATGTGTGCTGATATAGATTGAAACTGACTTTGAATTGGGAAGAAAAGGTCATTCTGCAACGTTTAAAACTCCCAGATTTCCTGGAGCATGCAGAGCTTGAAAATACCAAAGTAACTCCCTCTAGATTTTTTATTTAATGAAATGCTTTTTAGCTCTGGGTTACCAAGGAGGAGGTGCCTGATGAAATATAAGAATGTGTTGTGTGAAAAGCAGAAACTCCCTCTTCTGCCCCACAAAGCCAAAGTGTGGTACCTTAACAGCTAAAAAACTAACTGAAACTAACAAAATCCATATCAGTCTATATTTGTCTACTGATGCAAAAAACAAAATATCCAGCTAGTAAATTATTGCTCCTTTTTGTCTCTGTGGGGCAGACGGTTGTGCAGGCGTGTGATCCCATGACATATCTGTGCCTGAGTAGAAGAAATGTATTTGTAATTTATGTTGATGGCTTGCAGGCTGTGCCCAATTTGAACGGGACATCATTCGACTTTGTAACAATTGAGAATGGACCAGTCTGTCTGGACTTGTACGCCACCCCCCAGTATAAAATGGACCAGCCCAGTGTCGGTACAGGTGAGCTGTTTACACTCTACAGTCTTCTGTTTAACTTTCCTTAAAAAGTTCATACTGAATGATGTGAAAATGGAGTAAGATTACTGCAGAAAGAGTACCTAACTAAAGTACTGTAAAACAGTAAAATCACAGGCTACAAGTGGTGTTACATTACAGTTGAAAAGCAGTTTTATGCTCTTTCGTGTCATATATTTGGATATCAAATAGAGAAACTCAAAACACAGTTTTATAGAGTGAAATACACAGTGTATAGAAACTTAAAGAACATTTTAAAATCACTGAATTTGTTTGATGATGCTGAGACAGTTCTTTTCTATTGATTGCACAACTTCTGTCTTTACTTTTTCTTTGCAGTTTTAATTTGCATTTAATTACCTGATTAATTCACGGAGTAGTCTTATTGGGGCACTTCACTGATTTTACATGTCACAGTCAATTTATTCTTCATGGTTGGTACACGACGGCCTGTGAAGACAGCTGTTTAATGTCTAGTGTGACTCTGAAGGGACTTCATTAAATCTGAGAAAGTAACTCACTTGAGTTATGTTGTTTTGGTCTTGGAGACAATGAATTTTTAGTTACGCTAGCAGCTTTCACTTTATTAGTTTTCCAATTCGGTCCTGACTAAAATATTTCAACAAACATAGAATTTCTATTAAATTTTGCTATAGACATTCTCTCTTGTCATGTTGATGAATCCTACTGACTCTAGCGATCACCTGTCTTTAACTTCTTTAAAATCTGCTAGATGGATTGTGTTTGGTGCTAATAATCTCATATTAACATGCCAATGTCCTGAACTAAAATGTTGAACTTGTAAACATTTTACCTGTTCAACAACAGCATATTGGCATTATGGTTGTAAGCCTGTTAGCATGCCCAAGTTAGCATTAAGCTTAATTAAAGCTGTGCTAAAGTATGGTAACACAGCTGCTAGCTTGACTGTAGACTCTTAGTCTTTGCAAACATAAATCCTAAGTCACAAACTAGGACACTGAGTATGAAGGATGTGGATGGAATCTGTTGTGTTGCAGAGTGGGAAGTAAAGACTGGAAGTCTCGGCTTTTCTGATTCTGTTTTGAGTCTTGTAATCATCCCCAGCTTTATTGGAAGCTAAACACTAAATCACTGGAGTGCCTTATTTAACTCAGTAATACCACAGAGTACTGTAACTATCAGTAACTGTGATGTTGTGTTTCTGTGGCCAACCAGAGAAGAAGGATGAGTGTGTGTATGAAGTGTGTTTGCCCCCGGAGGATTCGGTGTTGGATGGAGGAGAGCAGAAGTCTGAGGAAGGGGAGGATGGGATCAAGAAAAGAGGAGTCGGTGTGATGGTCAAAATCTTCCACTTCATCATGAAACAAAGCTACATCTGTGCTCTCATAGCCATGATGGTGAGTAATACGCAGATGGTGTTTCAGAGTCACAGGAACTGGCTTTCACTGCATTTGTGTCACATATTTGGATGTTAGAGAGGAAAACATCCCAAATCACTTTCAACTGTGAATTTAAAATTGACCATAATCATAGAAATGACTCTCTTAAGGTTAAATCTGTCAATATAAAAACAAAGGTGTGACTGTTGTTTTCCAACTTGCATTTCATACTTATCGTTTAATGTGACACGATATGAACGCAGAATTTTCACCAGAGATTCACAAGATTGAACGGACAGATCTGCTGGAGACATGTGGTTGTGGTTTGTAAATGTCAAACACTTCTGCCTCCTTGATTGACTTCGATTAAGAGACCCTTGAGCAAGGCACTCTGCTCCAGTGGAACAGCTGGCTGACCAACAGGAGGAAACTGTGGTTGAACTGGGCAGCATCTTAAGTGGAATGTGTGGCTGAAAAAAGAGCATCTGTTTTCAGTTTCAAAATTCCTGGATGAGTCATAGTTAAATAAATTTGAATATACGTCACTCAGTTTGATTATGACTTTGTGATGCACAGACGAGAATTGTATTTTATTTAATTGCATATCAACACAGAATATTTCTTTTAATGCAGCACAGAAATGCATGTGAAGTTTAAAGGTGTGGATCAATTGGAAAATAAAGAAAGTTACAGTGTTCAAAGTTGCAGAGAGCTACAAAAGCATAATATGAGATAAGACAAAATTAACTTTTTAGACCAATTTCCGCCTTAAATAATGCATTGCTTTTTTTGCTGGAAGGAGGTGACCTTTTCAATGGCAGCAGTTTCTCCTTCCTCTTCTCTCTACTGGGACAAATGTCCATAAATCTGTTTAGAAATAATATAAACAAAGGAAATTGGTAATAACAAAAAAAAGCAAGAAAATGGTTTAAAAAGAAATAAAACCTCCTGTTGAGGACACTGACATCATGTTTTTGGCTTTTTTTCTGGAAAGGCTGATTCCAGTAGTTTAAGACCTGAATAATTTTCCACCTGTATTCTGTATTTCTGCAACTGGATTTTGTACTTTGCATCATGGAGAGGATTCAGACATTTAGACCCTGATTTTGAGAAATGTAACGGTCATGCATAATTTAACAGGTAGCTGTTATTTTCCAAAAGATTAATCAAGCACTAGCTTATTTTAGGAACACTTCTTTCTTTAAAGTTAAGGTTCTTCTGCATGCAGTTGATTATAAAAGAATTGCAATGACACACCTACATAATTTAATTAAAAAAACACAATTACACAGGGCAGAAAATGTCACAAATTCAGAACTTCAGCACAATATATCAAACAAATGTTAAATAATTAAAATATTCACTTTGTTTTGTATGAAAAGTATTCTGGGTCATAGTTGTCGGTACATTCATGACTATATCAACAGCTAACCTTCTGACAGTTTCACCCAAAGCATGTTGGAAAATGTATGTAATGTGTCCAAATTTACTGCATAATCAACCCAAAATGACGGAAAACCAGAACAATATGACTGAACAAATCCATCAAACTCTCTCTTGTTTTAGACAACACTTGTTTCTCTGTCCATTTATATAAACATATTCATTGTTTTTTTGTGAACAAATAGTGTCGGACAAGAAGCCTAATTTATTGCATAAAACTTTATCTTACTCATCCTGAAATTTCTCATGATTTTGTCTCTACAGGCGTGGAGCATCACGTACGTCAGCTGGCTGACGTTTGTCTTCCTCATCTGGTCGTGCATGCTGTGGATGGTGAGGGATCGGAGGCGGTACGCCATGCTGTCCTCTCCCTTCATGGTGGCCTATGGAAACCTGCTGATAGTCCTACAGTACATTTACAGTTTCGAAAACCTGAAAGGAGTCCCAGGTTTTTTTCTCAAGAAGGACAACCCTTTCCACTCACTTTCATCCAAGGTTTGGGAGTTAAAATAAACACTCAGTGAATTTAATTGACTTTGACATCGCTATATATTTTTGTTTATTATAAATCCCTATAAAACTTAAATCTGACCTTTAGATTGAGTTCAAACCTGAGATCGAATAACACCAATGTCATTTCATATGCACAAAGTTGTTTTTATGCATCTGGCATGCAGCTAATGGAAGAGGGTCTTTAAATTGTGAAACTTTGCATTTTAAAACTGTATATCCTTAGTAGACAATTGCCTAAAATAAAATAAGACAGTCTCACTGTGTCCTCCTACAGGAGAAGTTCAAGTTTGCAGTGTTTTGACATGTTTCTGTACAGCTCAAAGACTCTCATGTTGGCAGCTGCTGAGTCTGACCTAATTGTGTCAAGACTTCAAGAATGCCACCACAGATTTGCAGCCTTAATGTGTTCATTTTCACTCATGCTACTGTTTCATTTAATAATGTTTGTGTTCATCCCTTCAGAGAGCGGAGGAGTGATTATATTTTACACCTGAGTCAAACACTATTTTAAAAGTTTATTTTAAATGCCAGATCAACGGCAGAAAGTTTAGACAATCCAATTCAGGCTTAAAAACTCTATATATACTCTATATTTCCCTTTGTGCTTTTTTCAGTCTCCCATTTCATGCTCTTAGCAACTTAAAGTAAATGCAACTGATTCTCAAGTTTATTTTTTCTTGCTGGTCACTTGTGTGACTAAACATTTTATTTATTGTGTTCAGATCCTGTGTCTGCTGAGTTTCTGGCTGCTGCTGAGACAAACGCTCACCGAGAGACGGGAAAAACAGAAAGAGGACAGCGCTAGTCTCTCAGACGTTCATGTGGAGGACCAGAAGAAAAAGGGTAAGTCATGCACTCTTGTTTAGATTAAAATAGAAATACATCGATGCAATAGATGTATTGATGTAGATGTAGATAAAGCGAAAAGTTTTGCAGAATATTTTTAGCTGCTGGCAGCACTCATTAATAAAAAAACGATAAACTCCAGCAGCCACAGTAGAGGATGTGAACAAACTATCATGTCTGGAAATATGGCTGTTTTAATTCTATGAAATCAAATTATATGTAAGTTATCATAATGTATGTGGTAACAACAACAGTAGAAATATTTCAGTTTGCACCCTGAAGTGGAGGCTGGTATATAAACAGATAAAAAAACAAAGTTAAAATAATCATTCTATATTTTTTGTGATAATATAACCATATACACATTGCTTCAAGTGTCAGTTTCCCAGTATGTGTTTATATGTGTGCATATTCGCAGTAAGTCATCAGTTTTTCCTGAGTTCCTGCAGAATTTTCTGATTCACTGCTGTGTTTTATAGAGGAAGAGGACCCTGAGGAGGGAGGAGAGCAGGACATCATGCAGGTTCTAGGCAACATGGTCATGGCTCTGCTGGTTAAATACTGGATCTACATCTGTGGTGGCATGTTTTTCTTCGTCAGCTTCGAAGGAACCATTGTCATGTACAAGATCATCTACATGATGATGTTCCTTTCCTGTGTGGCGCTCTATCAGGTACTTAGACACACTTGATAATGACTGTGAGTGTCTCTCAGGTGTACGTATAAAAGCACAAACACACAGACACTTTTAGTTACACAAAGTGTGTATTTGTGTGCACCATTTAATGTCTTCCTCATTATTTTCACAGTTATTCACATTCCTTCTATGTATTTTATATCCTCTTGTTCAAGCCAAGACTGAATCCTGAATGCTTTTTATACTCTAGTGTGTTTAATCTACACAAATCTTCTGCACCTAACATTTACACGACATTCAGACACTGATATTTAATATTTATGGAATATTTTGGATCTTGACTTGATTTAAAATGTGCTGTGATCACCTTAAATCAGGATGTACACTCAGCAGGACTAGAGGTGTGTATTCTAGGATGCTGTAAAGTTTCCGAATTCAATTTCCCAAAGACAGGAGGTGTTGACAAGTTTAATATGTCATAAAGTTTGTGTACAGCAGGCTCAAGGTCCGCAGTGTGTTATCCCCTGTTTTATAACCTCGCCCACAATAAAACACAGCAGTCATCCTAAATCCAGATGTCCTCTCAACAGCATGTTAAATTTAATGCATTTCAGCTCCTAATGTTAGAGAATTCACAACCCCTGAAACACAATGATCACAATCATTCCTGTCTAGGTGCACTTTGAGTGGTGGCGAAGGGTCCTGAAGTACTTCTGGATGTCGGTGGTGGTTTACACCATGCTGGTCCTCACCCTGGTTTACACCTTCCAGTTTGACAGCTCGTTGCCCGCCTGGAGCAACGCCACGGGCTTGGATGAAAAGAGGTGAGCTGCAGTGAGCACATCTGAGACCGAGATCTCTGACTCACTCTGACTTTTCAAACTGTCATCAAGGACAGAGTCAATCTTCTCTTTTCTGAAGCAGCTGCTCACATCCAAACCTGAGAGCTTCCTCCTTCACAAGCACCTCAAAAGAATTCAATCTCAAGTGTAATTTTTTTCTATTTCCTCTTCTTTTTTCCATCTGTGAAGCTTGGGGGACCTTGGCCTGCAGCGCTTCGATGTCCCCAAGCTGTTCACCAGGATTTTCATCCCCACTTCCTTTCTGCTGGTTTGCATCCTCCACCTGCATTATTTCCACGACCGCTTCCTCGAGCTCACTGACCTCCAGGCTGTTGTGGCCAAAGAGGAGAGCACCATTTACAGGTGAGACACCTTCTGTCTGTTTCCTTTCATCCAGATCATCCTGTATAACTGTTATGTTCTTTTGTATTTGGTTAGTTCAAGTTCATATAGTTGGATTGCAAACAGACTGAATATTCTGAACAAAAGTAAAATGTTTTTGCAAAACCCTTTTTTTTTGCAACAATATTTATCATGTTAAAAATTCTGAGAAATTAGCAATTCAACTTGTGAGACACAGTGCAGCTTCTCTTTTGGTTTTGGGATGAGCAGCTGTGTGTTCTCTATCTAACAAGTCAAATCAATAAACTTATCAGGTTTTTAACAGCCCCCATCGTTCTTAGATCATTGTTTTGATCCCCTGCTGCCCACTGCAATATCAAAACCCAACATCCTGTTACAAACAAACAAACAAAAAAACAAAAAATCACCTTGGGGAAGTGATAATATTCCTTTATTGGATCTCCAGGGACATAAAGCTGAAAGTCATCTTCTGTTCAGTCCACAGTTTTCCATCATATCTGTGATTTAAGGTCCCAGCTTAGGTCCCCTCACCCATAAAACACAATATTCTGTGTTCTTCCCCTGCATTTTCTCCAATCACTGCAAAAATGTAAAGAGAAATATCTATTTTCTTGGGAGATAAATCTTGGGGGGATCCTGGGGATCTTGGTTGTGTATAATAAGACATTTTCTAGCCATAAAAAACAAGAGGTTCTTTGACAAACTAACTTAAATTTAAAAGGTAGTTATACAACTGTCAAATCCGAATTTATTGATGGATCTCGATAAAAAATATTCTGATGAATAATAAAAAGATGTTGAACATACTTTTCTTCTCTATATCATATTTCCTTGTTTAACATCATTCTAAGCTTTTCAACAATCCAAAACTATTTTAGTCATTATTATTAAATCTCTCAACTTTAGAAACACA
>JAQNCA010000004.1:19113921-19130174 GCA_029783725.1 Acanthurus tractus | reverse complement strand
CAAAGTGGATTTTGTCCAAAAAATCAAGCTCTTGAGTGTTTTCTCATTGTTGTCACATGCTCCATTGGCACAACATAAACCAGACATGGTTTTCATTGTTTTAAGTGGGCTGATGTCAGACGCAGCATGTGAAATGAAAAACAGCAGCATCTTGGATCATCGATCCAGCTCTATTTATTTGTTTATGCTTAAAAGACAGTAATGTCACTGTCTCCCACCTTTGAGGAACAAACTACTGAGTGCAATCGCATAATTAAATCACAATAATCCTTAGTTAAATTGATTGGACATAAGTTGATCTATTGCCATGCATCTTGAAATAGACAGGACTGAACAGACGTGCTGCAGTTAAATCAGCCAGATGATAGTCTGGTCTGTCTGGGAAAATTGGAAAAGCTGCTCCAGTTTGTGTTTATGTTTCTGAAGGGAAAAAAGGCCTGATCTTGGTTTTCTTGCCATCAGTGCTCTATGTGTTTGTACTGATGGTTTTAGCCTTGATAAGTTTCTCAAGTTTAAACAGTCAGATTCATAAATTAAAATAGATTAAAACTCACTTATATAAACTCAGATTTTTATTTATGGTACGTGACCCTTAAGTTTGATGTGTGTTTTTGTCAATTTGTTTTTAAATGCTTCCCATTATGACTTAATTCTTTCACTTATTTTTTCACTCCAAGTGCTTTTAAAAGATGTTTGAAACATTATTAGTTATATGACAAACATTGATGTGTGGAAAAAGGAGGATTTCAGTGGAAAACAAGATTCATTTTAAGTGTTTTTCTTTGCCTTATCTCCTTTTTTGTCTCCTGGGCAGGTGTCTTTGTTAAACTATGTGTTTCTGGCCTCCTGGGCCTTCGCGCTGCCCTACAGCCAGTATCGTCCCCTGGCCTCAAGTGTTTGCACTGTGTGGACGTGTGTCATCATCGTATGCAAAATGTTGTACCAGTTAAAGTCTATAAACCCGCCATCGTACTCCAAGAACTGCTCCATGGTAAATATAATTAAAAGAAAGTTTTGACTGCTTCACAACTTGATATCCTTAATTATCTAAATCCCATCGATGACAAACGTACAGTTTACATTACACAACACCTACATACATGCAAAACGTACACATCACACAGCTGATTGCATCCAGATTAAGATTATTTTATTCCATGGTATGGAGGTTGTGTAACAGTAAACACCAATAAAACAAGTTCACGTTTGGTCACAGCCAGCAACACATATTTTTCTGTCTGCAGCCAAGAAATTACCCAGAGAACCAGGCGGCTGATCTGAAGGAGTCTCTGCTGTATAAGGAACCCGTGGAACCTGCACACTGGGTGGGCCTGAAGAAGTCCAACGACCTGCTGGATTATCTCAGGGTGAGAAGTGAAAAGTGAAAGGATGTTTAAAATTTTGAAAAATCACCTTTATGTTAAACATAAAGGTTCTGCCTTAGCTTAGCACTAAGACTGAAACAAGGACCAAAACGTAGCCCACCAGCATCCTTAAGCCTCATTTATTACCATGTTATTCCAATATTATATTAATACATTTAAAATTCTAACAGAGCAAGTAACTTTTGAATAGTTATACTGTTGTTTGATAAAAACATCAAAATTGGATGTGATAAAATAATGTCAACATCTGTCAACTATCAGCTGTTTTTTTAAACTATGTACATGTATTTTTAACAAAAGGAATTCACTTTAAAAATATTCTCTTTTTCAGAACAACCTCTTGATGCTTGCGCTGTTAGCATTCGAGGTGACCATCTACCGCCATCAGAAATACTACAGACTGAGGAACAAACTGTCGCCTCCTGCTGCCAGAATCATCTTCCATGGCATCACACGGCAGCATCTGGACATCGGCATCATCAGCTTCATCAAATATTTTGTCAATTACTTCTTCTACAAGTTCGGACTTGAGGTAGAAACCAGAGAAAAGAGCTTTAAATGTACTTTCAATTAAAAACTCCATCACTTCATGTGTATATTCCCCGTGTGTGTCCCTCTTAGACGTGCCTGCTGTTGGTGGTCAATGTAATTGGGCAGCGGATGGACTTCTACGCGATGCTGCACGCCTTCGCCTTGATAGCGGTCATGTATAAACGCAGGAGGAAAGCTATCGCTGAGATCTGGCCGAAGTACTGCTGCTTCCTGGCCTGCATGCTGACTTTCCAGTACTTCATCTGCATCGGGATCCCACCTGCAGCCTGTAAAGGTTTGTGTGATCGACTTAATGTGATTGTCCTCACGATGACCAGACAGCCACAGGAAAGTGATCGACAGACAGTTATTGTTTTGATTCCAGTGACTATTTTTGTTATTAACTCACTTGCTTTTTCAGTCAATTGAGGAATCATTTTGGATATTAGATCTCACTTCTCAAATAGTCAAAAAATACATTATGATTGTCCAAAGAAAACAGGGTGACATTTTTATATTTCTTGCTTTAGTCTCAAAGCCAAAGTATTGAATTTGTAATGATAAAATAAAAACAGAATCTCAAGACAAACTTTTTTGATATTTTAATGGATAATTACAATTGTTGTCCATTAGCTTTTTGACAGCTATTTAGCCGCTTTAGACTGACACCTGAAATGCTCTGTACTCTGACCTGTTTTTTCTTTGTTTTTTTAAAGTGTTTTTGAGGGTTTAGTTTTTTTTCTGCCTGCATATTTGTGTGTGTGTATATGTGTGTGTTTCAGTGGGTTTTAGCTATGCATTATTTATTTATTGTTGAGCCTTATTTTATGCAACTTTGTGACAGGGAAGTAAAGAAATCTTTATTATGATGTAGGATAACAATTTGTTTATTTACATAATAAATGTCTGTGTTCAACCTCGATGTCTTTGTCCAAACAAACATCGAGGCCTTGAATTGTTTCACACCATTCTAAAATTTCTTTGCACATAAAAGCTATTGTCTTTTTTTGTCCTCATGATTTGCTTTTTCTGGTTTTATTGTCAGTATGTCACAAACAAACCTGACATGTTCATGCTCATGTTGTTTAAACGTTTGTCTGAGCATAATGGTGCATGTTTGAATTTCAGACTATCCGTGGAGGTTTCCCAACTCGACTACAGACTCCAATGTGGTCAAGTGGCTTTATGTCCCAGATTTCCGCACAAGACCAAATCCGTCGTTCCTCATCTGTATGTGTCTCTGTGTAACTGTGGAGATGAGTTTGTACCATGTTTGTAAAACAGCAGATTTGTTGTCGTTACGATGCTGATGATCGCCATCACAGTTTCTCAAGAGGCTTGCTTCTCTCCTCTTTTGTAGACGACTTCATGTTGCTGCTGTGCGCCTCCTTTCAGAGGCAGGTCTTCGACGATGAGAACATGGCAGCAGTTCGTCTCATGGCTGGAGATAACGTGGAGATCTGCAGAGACCTGGATGCAGCCTCTTTCAGCGTCCACAATCCCGTCCCTGACTTCATATACTGCAGGTGCGGCTGACACTGACGCCGTGCTGCGTTCACACTGCAGCAGGAAGTGGCCTGAGAATGTATTTCTATTAGGGCCAGATGGATACAGCACTCGGCCACAGATCCCAAACCTGTATCAACTTACATGAGAGTCACTTCAAACAGTTGTAATTTTGGAGGAGAAAACTGTGTTGCACGTATGCCAGTTTAGGTAAAGCTGTTTAAAATGGTCTCAGAAATTATGAAAATAACAATCCTTAAATCAGAGTTGTTTCTAGATCTACTTTGCTCGGCATGAACAATCCAAAACACATTTAATTCTTGACTTGTGCCACTAAAAGTGTAAATAACCACTCTCGTATTTTGCCCTGTTATATGTAAATTTCTTTCATAAATGTTCTTTCAAAATGAGATAAAGGTATTTATGAAATGTTTAAATCAGCCATGAGAAACATAGTTGTAATAACAGTGTCAGAAGTGACAGTGTCAGAAGTGACAGTGTCACAGCCATAAACCTACAGAGATTTACTGCATCAGCTGTATGTACAGCTACTTCTTCAGCTTTATGGAGCTTTATATTGAGTGTCAGCTCATTGTTTTAGCTGTCTGGTCACAATGTACCAGCTTTAAGAGTTAAAAGGTAGAACCAGACTGATTGTTTGCAGGTTTGAATCCCCTCACTGGTTGGATTTGTTTGGATTTGAAGGTTAAAAAAACATTCAACATCATTCTTCCCAATTTTAGCATCAACCACGAAAGTACAGCAAAGTAAGACGCTTGCTGTGTAACCCAGCCGCTGCAGTTGAGCTGCTCTGAGGGAACTTAGCAGAAAACTGTTGTTGTACTTGGCTGCTAACTGTGTAACTGTAGAAATCTTAAGTGGGGTGGTGCTGAATAAGAACATACTGGCTCAGCAAATCTCTTATCCCAGATAAATAAAGGTAAAAAAAAAAAACTGACAGATGACAGTAGCTCATGTCAGTAGCTTAGCGAGAGCTGTTATTGAATACCCACTGTATACATAATTCAGAATTTTGGCTGTCGTCCGATGTTTGAATCTAGAGTTAGATACTGACATTGCACATTAAAAAAAAGAGTAAGAGAGGGATTTTAGAGGCGGAGAAGCAGAGTTAGGAGGCCAGCGAGAGCATCCTGACCTGTCCACAGTCATTGATTATGTGCTCTTCACATTCCACTGTTTTGATGCGCAAAGTGGACAAGTCTTTTATTAACGCACTCTGTGTCCATCAACAAGCCCTAGTAGAGAAAAAGAGAGCTGCACAGCCCGTCTGTTCACGCCACAGCAGCTCTGCACTTATTCCATCGTTTCCCTCCAGGATCGAATTACGGATACTGGGTGGGGGGGGGATCCATAATCCACAAAAACACTCTGTCCGTCACTCCGCGACTCAGACGCTTTTGCCCTGTACTCTAACTCAATAAATAGCTTTTAAGTATGGAAAAGGTATTTCTCTCCTCCCCCCCCCCCAATGAAGAAGGACACTCACTCAGCTATTCCGGCCCATCAACGCATCGTCCGATCCAAACCCACTTCATCAGGGCCGCTTCCTAAACCGTGCAGCTGTTGTTGTGGTTCTTTGTTTTCCATCAAATGAATGCACTTTACTTCCTATGTTTTCACTTCACGCGCAGCATTAACGGTCTCTCACATGATAACACAGGGTCATTACGCATGCTTTTTGGCGTGATAGACACACACACACACACACACAGAGCATGCAGAAGTGTACCTGCGCTGTGTGACAGGAGTCGGGTTTCAGCTCTGGTTCATATTCATTGATCAGACTCTTACCGGTATCCTGACACTAAGTGATACACTAAGTGTGATTGATGTGCGTATTATGCACGCAGCAGCAGAATGAACTGAAATGTTGTTTTGACTTTTATTATGTGGTAAACATGCATCCTTAGCAACTTAGCTCAGCTGGCCGACGTCCATGCTGTTGTTTTTTTGTAAATAAACTTGTCCCATCTTAAGTCTTTCTCGTCACTTCAATGTGGATGAAGATAAATATTATTGTACTTAAACAATTAAGACACATTTAACCTGTTTTTCTATTTGAGAATAGAATGAAAGTTTCTTGACCTCTTGACTGTAGCCTAATATCCACCTGCTAAATCTGTCTGGGGTTTTCAACCACATCTTCTCATCAAAAAATTGAGTCATGGAGTTATTTCTGTTGTCCTTAGGTGACTGTAGTGTGGAGCTCTGGTCGTGTAATAACAGGTCACCTGCATATGAAGAGAGAGATGCCTGAAATATTTGCAAAAAGCAGCAACCTTGAGTAAAGATTATTTTACCTGACTAACTTGTATGCTCTCATACTAAAATGAGATTTTGGTATTGGATGCAGGCACACCTCTACCTTCAGTAGTTTAAAAATCCATTTAAAATGTGCTTTTCTTATATTTGTTTCGTTAAATGTCAAACCTTGACAATAATGATGTGAATCTGTGCAGAGTTTGCCACTAGAGAGATGTTTTCGCAGTCCACTACTAAAAAAAAATGTGAGAACAAGCTGGATTTGTTATGTCACAGCAGATTTGTCAGTACAGAGAGTGACAGTTTGTTTTAGCACAACCACTCACACTGTGTCAGCAGCTGCCAGCTACAAACTAACAACCAACAAACAACATAAACAAAAGATGGTTACTACTATTACCATTCTGATACCTCTGCTCGACACCAATTTTGATGCACAACAGATTCTTCTGTTAATGTGTCCTGTTTCCAAAAAACATGTAATTATTTGTTATATTTGGAAACCTTCTCTAAAAAAGGTGATGATTCATTGGTTTCACCGCTGTCTTCCAGGTCCTACCTGGACATGCTGAAGGTCATCATGTTCAGCTATATGTTCTGGTTTGTCCTCACCATCATCTTCATCACGGGAACGACACGCATCAGCATCTTCTGTATGGGCTACCTGGTGGCCTGCTTCTACTTCCTGCTCTTTGGCGGCGAGCTGCTGCTTAAACCAATCAAAAAGATCCTCCACTACTGGGACTTCCTGATTGCCTACAACATCTTTGTAATCACCATGAAAAACATTTTGTCTGTGAGTGTTTAATTCCAATTTTATAACTTCATGATAGACAAAGATTGTATGAGACAATATACTTGCACAGTTTTCAAATGATTGTATTCTGTTTTTATTTATGTGATTCAAAGCATCCCAACCTTTTTTAGGAATTGAGGTTGTAAGTTCTTGTGTTTAAGTATTTAATGCAGGATATTTGCTCTTAGATTCTGGCTTGTGGATACATCAACTCTTTGAGGGTGAATCACTGCTGGTTGATCCAGTTACTCAGTCTGGCCTGCACCATCAAAGAGTACAAGATCGAAAAATGTGAGTGAACTCAACAATTGACTTCTTTGTGTGTCTTGTGATCTTCAGCCTGTATTTTGAATGAAGTAAATTTCACCAGCTTGTCAGTAGCACCGCATGAATCCTAATTATAGCTACAACTGTATGTCAAAACATAGCATGTGTGAGCCAGATTGTGCGTCCAAGAGTGTTTTTCAAAATGCTAAAATTTAACTTTCATGCAGTCTGTATTTCAATCCTATTAATCCCTGCTGATTTACAATGATTACAAAAGACAGATTTCAGAAAATGCCAATAGCTGTCCAGAAAAATATCCTTTTAAGTCTGCAGTTTAGTCACAAATGTCCTCACTTTCACCTTTTATTAGAGATAATGATGTTCAGACTCACAATAAATAAAACTAATTGCAAATCAATGACTTTTATTACTCAAATTAATCACTGTAGTGTGAACAGGTCAAATTTATGTGCGTAGATTTCAATTGATCAAATCAGATTGTGTGTGACTGTGCTGTTTGCTTTCCAGCCACTGATGACTGCGAGCTGCCAAAGAACGAGGCCGGGATCATCTGGGACAGCATCTGCTTCGCCTTCCTGCTGCTGCAGAGACGAGTCTTCATGAGCTACTACTTCCTACATGTGGTGGCTGATATCAGGGCGTCACAGATCCTGGCGTCCAGGTACAAAACTGAGGCCGAGGCCCAGGAGTGTTGTACTCGTGCAGGGCAGCAGGGCTGAACAGGATGAACCAGCGTTTCTCAGATAAACTCTGGTGTCAGTTTATCAGGAAAGCTTTGTGTCTGTTCCGTGTAAAAGCTCTTGAAGTTTAGTGAAAGTTGAACTTGAATTCCAACAATAATGAGAAGCGTGTGTGGAGAAATGTGGAGTTCATGATGATGGTATTTCAGTAAAATTCAGCTTGGCTTCTTATTGTGATTGTCTTCCCCAGTAAAGTTAAATCAAAGTCAGATAAATATGGAATCGATGCTGTCGGAGCAGATTGTGTGAAATTTCCTAGAAAAAACGGAAGGCATGGGAAGATAATATTTACTGTTTTAAGTAGCATCAAACCTTCATGCGCTGACATAGCATTTGATTGGTGACTGATGTGACTGTGTGTTTCAGAGGGGCGGAGCTTTTCCAGGCCACTATAGTGAAGGCGGTGCGAGCCAGACTGGAGGAGGAGCGCAAATCTGTGGAGCAGCTGAAGAGACAGTGAGAATATTTGACTCCCTCTGTGATGTGCAATGCTGTAGTTTGGGTGTATAATATGCAATGTAGGGCATATTTTAAAATTCAGTTTTAATTTAAGTACTTCCCAAAACTTGAAATTATAAGTTAAACTTGCAGACAAAATGACTGTGGATTAGAGTTGACACCACTCCCAAACCAATTAAGATACAACAGTTGTGTCTGAGAGAGAACAAAGACAGTACGCAAAACCCTGATTTGAGTAGGTCAGAAAAATTAAAAATACATGTGTATGTTTAGGATTTTTTTCTTTATCAGGCAATTTCAAAATACACCCTTGAAAAAAAATATTTTTTCAGCACATGGAAAAATATAGAAATAGTTTTTTTGTTGAAATTTAAAATTTGTATTTACTTTTTAAAATGCTACCTGTTTTGTCTGGTGATTTCTTTGTTTTTCTTAAGTTTAAAGGATAAAGAGGTCATCAGGTTGATATTGAAAGGACCAAAATTAACTTTTTATTAAGTCTTTTTGACTGTCAGTTGCACATTGATCCTGAATGGAGACAGAAATCTTTAAAAACAAATATATTTAAAAAAATATTTAGAATTTTCTCAACTGGTTAGACACTTAAGCTTTTAGCAAATGTCACTCTAACTGACGGCAACAATATAGTTGTTGGAAACTATTTTCAGTAGCGGATTAATATACATTAAGCTGAATTTAATGTATAGTAAGTAAACATGATTTAGGAAGCCGTGAATTAAAAGTAGCTTCTGGCTCCATCTTTTCCAGGAAGGCGCCTCGCAGTAAATCACACTACATAAAGTCATTGTATTTCCACCACTTACCAGGAGTTACTCATAAGCTCTGATAAAATCCACTCACCAGCTCCATTGAGCACTCCGCTGTTACATAACGTACACTAATTTCCATATGAAGCCTGGAGATGTTTATGGTCGGTCTGTTGGGCCGTCAGTGATGTTCCTCTGCGTCGATACTTTGTGTCTCTTCACTGTCTCTCTGATCTAATCAGGATGGAGCGCATTAAGGTGAGGCAGCAAAAGTTTAAACGGGGCAAAGAGAAGATGCTGAGCCTGGCCCAGGAGTCTGGAGAAGGGCAGACGCTCGTCCAGCCCGAGGAGGAGGAGGATGATGATGGTATGACGACGGCTGCCAGAGGCCTTGCTCTGTTGGGGTTGAGATCATATGATTTCTATTAGAGCTTTGGAGAGTGTATTGATGCATGATCAACTTAATTCAGTGAAACATGATGTGTATTGATGCATTTTTACTGTATTTGATCTAAAAGAGAAGCTTTAAATGGTGAAAATATGCCTTGAAGTTTGCAGAAAAATGGATTTTTCTTACGAATTGTTGCATTGCTGTATTTGTGAAATTTTAGGAGCACAGCGAACGAAAGCCAAGACCAAAAAAAAGCAGTGGTGGAGGCCGTGGGTTGACCATGCTTCCAGTAGGTTGACCACCAACAACCCCCTTTTTTCTCTTCCTCCACTCTAAATGGCCCTTGTGTCCTTGACCAGAACACTGAGGATTCCCATACTGCCCCTGGGCTCTGAAGGCGCCACACAGTAGCCTCGGTTCATCGAGACTTTAGTCCTTTTCTGTCTCTATTTAAGGACCCTTGTTAGCTATGGCTCTCATCTAACTTGTACACTGTGTGCGAAGAGACACTTAAAGATGAGCTGTTAAACTGTGTCAGCGTTGGTGCAGAGCGGGGCCGCCTTAAATAGACACGATGAAGACAGAGAAAATGACTAATGGCTGGATGTCTGTTACTGACTTTGTTTAAAGCATAAACGTTACCATTGGTCTCACCTAAAGAGCCCACAGTAGAGAATCACTCTGTTATAAAACATGTTCACATGTTTGCAAAGATATGAAAGTCGACTCGCCTTTATTCTCAGTACTGGAATAAAGGATGGAGGGTTTGTTCATTCTTTGCCTGTAGACATGATCACCAAACAGGTGAAACAAGATAAAACAGCAAGAAAAACAAGCCAATGATTAAAGATTTAAAATGACGATTACAGTCTCTTTGTGGTAAATTAAAAAAAAAAAGCAGCATCTTTCTAATTCAACCCAGTTTTTTGCCTGTTTGGTTTGAACTCATGTCTCATTTCGTCCTCCAACCCCCACACGACATTTTCAAATCGTTTCTCCATTTTTATCTCTTTGTCATTTGATGTTTCGTCTCCATATCCCAGCATCCTCCCTCACCTCCCGCCCGCTGTGGTTCTGTTCAAGGACATAAGTCAGCCTTGTCTATCTCATTGCTTCTAACACTGAGCTGCTGCAGACCGGAGTCACTCGCTCCGTCAGATAGCTCAAAGGCAACTGTGCTAACTGGAAGAAGAGTCTTTAAGAAAAAATTCCTCATTGTGCTAACACTTTAGAAGCGTTGTGTGTTTTTCTGTTTAGTGCTCTCATGTCTCTGGTGTTTTTAAAACTGTGTCTGTATCTTAACCTACTGTAGAGTCGGTTAAATGTTCAATTTTTAGTAAATTATATAGAGTCTAACAGGTAAGTGGTTTGTTTTTCCTGCATCTTCCCTTCAGAGAGGGAACCTTCTCTTTGAACCTTGTTGTAATGTTGAGGAAATGATGAATGACTTCAGACTTTGAATGTAATGACACTTCAACCATCTGCACCCTCAGTGGTTCGAAGTGGAGACTATTACTTGTTTGAAACTGACAGTGAGGAGGAAGAAGAGGAGGAGGAGAAAAAAGAGGATGAAACTCCAAAGAAGTCGGCATTTCAGGTGACCTCAAGTTTGGCTAATTTCACTTCAGTTTCAGTGTGAAGGGACATTTTGAATTCCATCTCCTCCAAATCAACTACAAGATCACACAGTTTAACTATCTAACTAACAAATAGAAAATGTCAGAAAACTGATTTTATCTGTAAAAATCTGACTGTATCTGGTGATTATAGTTTGGAATTTAATGCAGATTGAAATTTACATGTTAAAAAGTGAATACATCATAAAGTAGACTCATAGATTAGGATGCACAGTAGAAAATTCCTCTTGCAGAACAAAACAGCATTTCTTGTGTAAACGCAGTACACTTCATTGTTGATTCCAGTTTTTTTTAGAAAATTGTTTGAGTTTTATGGATTATTTTTACTTCATATTGATGCTGTTGTTATGAAAAATTGTTTTGAATTCTAACACTTTGTATATTCACCTCTCTGCACTACAGCAGTCTGTCATGTTCACTGTCTCCTAACAAACTTAACGTCTGTTGTTTCTGATAACATAAAATCATTTTCCACTAATCTTCTCCCACTCTGTTGTCTCTCTGTAGCGAGCTATTGGGAAGTTTGTCTCTGCTGTTCTGGCTTTGCCCAAGTCTATCATTAAGCTGCCTAAAACTATACTGCAGTATGTTGTCAAGGCAGGAAAGGTACTTAACACCAGCACTAACACAGCTCGCTTTCTGTATGAAACACACGCTCAAAGTGACGACTTTCACTCAAGCAAACTGCATTCTCAGCTTATGTTTGGTGTTCTGTTCCAGAAAAAAAACAGATATTACACAGATTATATCTATTTAATTATCCAAAAGCCAACCATCAAACATAAACTGGAATGAAAGTGTTTTCTCTGTGCATGTTGTTGTCTGGCTGATTCGTGAAAAATGGGTTGCATGTAGTTGAGCTTTGTTCTGGCATGTTTTTGGTTTTATTTCCTGTCTGTTTTAACCTTGTTCACATGGTCTGCTGCTCTGAGCCGAGAGCATGTGTAAGTTATCATGATCAGTGGAGCGACAGCACAATTAGCCGTTGGTGTTTGGGCCTCGTCTCTGATGAATGACTTTTGTTTGTGTGTTTGGTGTTTCAGTGCATTTGCTGAAAAGTGTTAATTCTTAGCCACACTGAGGACTGTTTTCTTTGGAATACCTGCAGATTTTACAGACTTGCTTAAGATATGCAGCAGATTAAGGGCAATGTTTGGTCTTTGTTTTTTAAATAAAGTGTTTAATGGCTTTCTGAATGATCTGTTTCTAAATAAGCTTTGAAGGAAATTAGTCTACATTGCATTCACAGGTTGCATTTAAAATTTCCTGTTGAAATCATTTGAAAAATATAAAATATAAATGTTTATTTTTACATGGAAGCAATAGTCTAAAATATACAACTTTGGGTTTTTATTTTTTACTTTTTGCTTGATTTGCTTCCTCTTCTTCACATCCCTTCATCGATACTAAACATCTTCCCTCTGTTCTCCAGTTTCTTTATCACGCCTGGATCACAGATCCCAAAGCAGCTCTGAGAGCACGAGGCAAAGAGAAACGCAAATTTTGGAAAAAATATACTAAAGGAGTCAGACACAGAAAAAGCAAGAAAGATGGTGAGCAAATTCATGAAACAAAAAAACTCCCAAAAGTGATAACATCAGTCATGTATAAACAAATTAATCTGAGCTTCTTTTAACAGTGAGGTGTCTTTCCTGTACTTCAGCAGGTCACGTGGCCATAGAGGTTGGTGAGCTCTCAGATGGGCAAGAAAAAGGAGAAGAGAACAAGAAGTCTGGTGGTCCAGGTGAGTTTTTCCTCAAGAAATCTGCTTTCAGAGATCTTGAAAAAAAATTGAACTTGATTCTGTGCTGATCAGTTCCTCTTTCTGGAGGACAATGTTGTTTTGAGTTTCTAATGTAATGTGACAACTCCTACATCGTGTTGTATTTCGTCCCTCAGACAACATCATCAAGCGAGTGTTCAACATCATAAAGTTCACCTGGGTGCTTTTCCAGACCACGATCGACAGCTTCACCAAGTGGATGAACGACATGTGCAGAGAATATATCGACATCTCCACTGTGCTGCGAATAGAGCGCTGCATGCTGACCAGAGAGGTCAAAAAGGTACAGAAAACCTCCACATCAACTTTTAATTTGTATAAAAGAAGATTTCCTTATTTTTAAAAGCAGTTATTAATGTAAAACAAACTCCTCTCCTTCTATCAGGGTAATGTGCCGTCCAGAGAGAGCATTCACGTCTATTACCAGAAGGCCATGAGGCTCAACATGTCCAGACAGGCCAGCATGGATCCACTGAGTGAGGACGGGTCGGTCTCCAGCTCCGCCAGGGTCCGAAGAAGGCGAGGAGGCTACCGCATGGAGAGCCAGGACTCCACAGCCTCCAGAGACAGCATGTCCAGGTACACAGAGGGGATGGTGCCTCCATCATCAATGCAACATGGAGTGTTTACCAGGGCTGAGAGAGACATCAAAAGAATAAGTTCTCGCAGGAATCTGATATTTGGTTAGTTTTTTTTAAATCTTAGACTGGATAAATGTGAAATATAAGACATGAAAACCCACATAATTTAATCAGGAAGTTTAATGTAACTAAAAAAAGGGTAAAAAAGTTGGACTTGGCAAATTTGTACAAGTCGTGACCCTGTCCAGCCATGCAAAAGCGAAGATTTGCTAAGCTGTGTAGCAATATAGCCTACAAATGTAATGACTGAATCCAGGCAAATACTGAGGTCATGCATGAGAGATGAAAAAAAAGACAGAAGCTAATCGATGAAAGCTAATTACTTTGCTTACTTGCCTCCATCAGGACAGGAGCGTCCTCTGCAGGTGGCCTACTTATGGTTTTTGACAGCGTTGCAGTCTTCAGATTTTTCCATCATTATGTAAAAGTATTTAGTCAATAATGGAAAATAGTCCGTTAACATCACTCCAACTGCAAAACAGTCGACCATTCACTTGCAATTTATGGGTGCGGATGCAAAAACACTGAGACAGATTTTTTTAAACAAGCCAATGAAACCAAAACTCTCTGCTCGGGGAGATGAGTAAGAAATGAAAGAGTTTTGAACCGTTTGAGTGAACTGTTCCTTTGAGGTGGCAGCCATCGGAAGCACTGAGGTCAAAGAGTTTTTTATTTCACGGTTATCATCACATTAAGTCATGTCATCCTTATTCCATTCTGCATCGCATGTTACTTAAGATGAGCAAGGTAATTTTTCCCTCTGATTTTTTAATGTCAGGTTGAGTTCATGTATTCTATTACACAGACTATGAGGAATCTCCTGTCTGTGTAACAAGACATGAATCCCATCTCATCCTCCTCATCGCTGATCATTCCATCTGTCGCTCTCATCACCTCTCAGTGCCTTCACCGAGGCAACCACTCTGTTCTCTCGCCAATCCACCCTGGAAGACCTCGACGGTATGCCAGAGCACATTCCCACAACCAGCGAGCGAGCCAGGCCCAAACTGCGAAAGATGTACGGCCTCGACATGTCCAATTCATCAATGGACAGTGGCAGCAGCTTCATGTCCAGGTGCCTCATCTGCATCGCTTTCATACTCACCTGTGTTACTCTTCATCATCACTCACAATGAGCAAGAAACCTGATTCCTGTTTGTGCCTCTTTAACACATTCATACAGTGATTTTTGACTTTAAATGAACATCTGCATGACTTTTCTGTAAAGTTTTTGTTTATTACATCCTGTCTAAAGGGGGAAAATGTCCTTTTTTTATTTTAGAGATACAAGATTTTCACCTAATAACTGTTACATTAGAAGCAATTTTAGAGTGTATGTCACTTCCTCTTCTAAATAAGTATTTTGTGTTATTATCTGTTAGGGTTATAAATAGTGCAAAGAGTAACTCAGTCTTCATGTGGTTGCATAAACACACAACATTAAACAGTGGTTTAGTTAATCAACAAAAAACAGTCCCTCAGCTGAGTCATTTTTTTTCATGCCAAACTGCTTTTAATTCCTAAATTATTATCCTAAATTAGTACATGTCATTAATTAAAAAAATATTTTGTGAACTGCTCATAAATGCATCCTTATTTACAGAGAAAAAAATAATTAAGTAGATTCAAAATAAATAAGCTTTGAAAAATGTTAATTTGTGAATTGTGAATATACATCAATGTTTGTTTGCACATCTGGCATCAGAGAAAGTGTGCAGCTTTCATTCTGTTCATTCAGTGAGAAAGTCTATTTCAGACATCCAGTTTATCAATTTTAGGAATAATCTGAGCACAGACTGATTCAGTCCCTGTTCTTTTTGACTCCTGCAGTGAAGCGACCCAGTGCATCACGCTGTACTCCCGGCAGGGCACCACGGACACCATAGAAGAAGTGGAGGATGAGCAGGATCAAGGGGAGGAGAAGCAGCAGGGTCCCTGGGAGTCCCAGCAGCTGGATGAGAGTCAGGGGGTGGAGGGCGGTCCGTGGACTGATGAGGAATTTAGGGAGCAAGAGAGAGAGGAGGAGGAGGTGGAGGTGGAGGTGGAGGGTGAGGAGGAAGAGGTGGAGGGTCAGGAGGGACTGGAGGCTGATAGGTGTGAGGAGGGTGAGGAGGGTGAGGAGGGAATTGAAGTATCAAAGGATCTGGAGAGCAGAGAGGGAGAGGAAGGGGCTCCCTGGGAGTCATTCGGGCCAGATGAGGGCACCTCCCTTCGGCCAGAGGAGCAAGAGTCTGCCCCCTCTGCCCAGGAGAAGGACTTCTGCACTGAGAGTGAGGACGGGGGAGGACAGCAGGACTTCATGCAAACAGAGGGGAGAGCAGGGCTCCTCTACACCCCCGACACAGACGCCTCTAAAACATCCGACGCCGACGTGCCTCCGAGCTACAGCAAGGCGGTCAGCTTCGACCGCCTAGAGGTGAGCGATGACGAGAGCGACATGGACAGGAAGAGGCGAATGATTCTGACGTCTGACAGCCGCTCAGACAGCAGGTCAGACATCATGTTGCCCTCGATGACCACGGAGCTGACGGCCAGCGAACTGCTGCTCAACAAGTGAGTCCAACAGCAACCAAAACCTGTTTAATTGGTGTTTGTCTCAGATGCTTTGCTGCAGATTCACCTTGATAATTTTAGCTTTAAAGTGTGCGTTTTATTTCATCTACAGGTCTGGGTTTGACCTACATACTCTTTGATTAGTTTCCAAGATGTTGAATATTTTTTTGGGCAAAAAAAATCCATTTATTTATGTTTTAGAATTTGAAAATAATCTAACACTGAATCACTCCTTTTCTCTGTTTCCATCCAGGATGTTTTATGATGAAGAACTGGAGCAGTCGGATAAATTCTACCAAAAGCAGCCTCTGCTCCTCCAGCTCTGCTACGCCCTCTACAACATGCTGGTGGCCCATTCAGAGATGGTGTGCTACCTGGTCATCATCATCAACCACATGGTGTCGGCTTCCTGCGCCACCCTCGTCCTCCCCATCACCATCTTCCTGTGGGCGATGCTGTCGGTGCCGCGGCCCAGCAAGCGCTACTGGATGAC
>JAQNCA010000004.1:19085851-19111894 GCA_029783725.1 Acanthurus tractus | reverse complement strand
ATATAATCGGATTTTACTAAATCTGCTGTGCTCTCTGTCTAATGTTGTTAAAAACTAGCTGTTATTGCTGCCAATCTATGACACATCATCACAAATGCCTGCGTTTCTCCATTTCCAGTGCCATGGTCTGTGGGACGAGGACGACCCCAAAGAAAAGAGAGCTCCCTCTCGTCAGAGCGAGTCAGAGGACGAAGGAAAAGACAGGGATGACCGGGACAAGGAGTCTGAACCCACCTCCTCTCTGATCAGCGAGAGGAGAGGCTCCAATCAGACCTTAAGATCTATAAACTTTGGTACTTCCGTTGATTCAGGACACGTCCAGGTGCATTACCCGCAACAGCAGACCTACCAGCGTCGCAAGAGCTCCAGCGGTGGTTCGCACATTTCCCACCGATCTCTCCACTCCTCTGTGAGGTCCAAGAGAGGTGAGGATCTTTGTCTGTTGTCTGTTTCCTTTTTCAAACAGCTGGTTTCAAAACGTGACACTGAGTGGTCACAAAATGACACACACTTCTCTTAAAACAAAACCCTCAGAGTGAAGTGCCCCTCTAACAATAATAATCATAACAGCATTATGAAAACAGACGGGAGTCCTCAGGATCTGTAACTCATTTTCCTGCGGTCTCCGGCTTCGCCTCTTGGATGTGATCTCTGTGCTTGTGGATCTGTGGCTGTATCAGTGACTCAGTGCCTCGTCACGGTTCATTTACTACTCGAAATGTAAATTGTTTTCCACAGGAAGCACCGCTTCCAAAAACAGCAGCCACAAGGATGGCAGCGAGGCCAGCGTCCATCAGAAGACCCGCAAACAGATGATTATGGAGAAGCTGAGGGAGCAGCTCTTCAAAGGGAAAGCTTTCATCATAAAGCGGTACAGTGCACCATAGCTGGGTCATAAAAAATACTGAGGCAGCTGTGTTTTTTTGTGTCTGTTAATCTCCACCCATGGCTGCTTACTGACTGTAATTATACAAGAAAGTGTGTAACTTAATGAGGCCATTGATGAGAACTGGGCTCAGGAAGTATTCTAGACCAATAATGGATGATGCACTTTGGAAAATCATATCAGTAATACAGCAGCTAAAACCTTTCAGAGATCCAATTTTAGATCTTTAATTACAGCGTTCCCGTTAGGACGGACAGTCAGAGTAATTTTTGTAAATGCTGTTATTATTATTGGTCTAAATATAATCACAGTGGAACAAGTGATTTCTCTAATATCACGTCCATAATAACAACCGAAACATGAGATATTTTAAACATTCATGTTTTCTCAAAATGAGATCAGCCGTGCCTGAAAACTCATGTTTTTATTCAACATTTATTTAATTTTATATTATTTATTTGCATTTTTATTATTAAGATTTAAAATCTACTTTTCAAGAAGGTTGTCGGCAAGATTGGCAGCAATAACAGCTAGTTTTTAACAACATTAGACAGAGAGCACAGCAGATTTAGTAAAATCCGATTATATCCTTGATTAGTGTCACATAGCCAGCTGTATCTTCACACTGGTAGAAGATCCGGCTGCACCTGTTATCACTCTGCTGCAGGGGAAAAAATCACTCTGGCTTGTTTGTATTTCTGTAAACCAATCATAATCTTCTCAGGCAGAGCTAAGCTCAGGATGCTGACCAAAATAGTTGCCAAGAGGCAAACTTTTACCACATCTGATGAGTCAGACTATCCTAAAAACAACTGAAACTGCATCTTAAAACAACCAAAAGCTGTTGTGAACCTTAAAAATAACCACGTAAGCCTTAAAAAAACTAACTTTAAACTTTAAAATACCCAAAAACCGAAGCTGTGAGAAAAGACAGCAACCAAATTTGTTAACAAATAACTAAGGAGAGACCAAAATGTGCATGTCAGATCTACTGCGGGAGGTTTCAGGGAGAAAAAACAGGAAAATGATTGTAAAAGCTCTGTAATGGAGCTCAGACTTGAGCAACTCCTGGGAACAAAGAGCATATCTGGACAACTTTTTACAGTCTGTTTTATTGTTGAGGATGACAGCAACAGCAGAAAAGCCACCTGGAACATTTTACTTGTTTCTTTGTTCATTCTAACATTCTTTTTTTTATTTCTCCGTAGGTTCATGGAGATCTACCTGCCTATGAGGCAGTTCTTCCATAACTTGATCCATCCAGAGTACAGTGCAGTCACAGACGTCTACGTGATGATGTTCCTCGCTGACACAGTCGACTTCATCATCATTGTGTTTGGATTCTGGGCGTTCGGTGTAGGTTTTGCCTTTAGATTTAGATTACAGTGATTATTCTCACCTGAAAACATAAAGAAAACTACTTTTAAAAATGTTGACGTTCATGCTTATCCGTTCCAGAAACACTCAGCAGCAGACATTACATCGTCTCTGTCGGAGGATCAGGTGCCGGGACCTTTTCTGGTCATGGTCTTGATCCAGTTCGGGACCATGGTGGTGGACCGAGCCCTCTACCTCAGAAAGTCTGTAATGGGCAAGGTCATCTTCCAGGTCATCCTGCTTTTTGGCATCCACTTCTGGATGTTCTTTATCCTGCCGGGAGTCACTGAAAAGTAAGAATTAACTCACATTTCACATTAGATACATCCTGTGTTCATCTAAATAATAAGCATCCTGATTTTTCAGTTTTTGGATTAAAGTTAAGGTGCTGGAACATGTTTGTCACAGGGTTTAAAATGTGGCTTTGGCTCTTTGGTGCATTTGCTTCTCTATCTAATCTGTCACAATTTAAATAAAGAAACACATGTTTAAAAGATTTTCTGCATTATTACCAGGTTTGATTCTGAATGTTTGACAGATGAAATGAATTTGTTTAGTCCTGCTGTGATTTGCAATCAAGTTGTTTTGTTTGCAAGGCTTGAAAAAGTCCAGAGACCCAGATGAAAACTTAAAATACAGGTTGGTCAGTTTGATGCCAGATGCACCAAGAGCAAAACTTATAAATGATTTTAATTAAAGACAGAGTCCCTTGGCTTTTTTCTCTGATTGCCTGACCCACTTTACATCAACATCACTTCCTGAATTTTATTTTCTTTGTGCCTGATCCTTCAGTTTTGGCCACATGTCTCTCTTCTTTTGACCTTTTCAGACGTTTCAGTGAGAACATAGTGGCTCAGATGTGGTATTTTGTCAAGTGCATCTACTTCGGACTGTCAGCCTATCAGATCCGCTGTGGTTACCCCACCCGCGTTTTGGGAAACTTCCTCACCAAGAGCTACAACTACGTCAACCTCTTCCTGTTTCAAGGGTGAGTCACACTGGGAAAGTATCGCTCCTCTCAGCTTCTCTCAGCTTCTTTCAGCTGGGAAAACAGGTCACGTCCACGTTGACAACCAGCTGCTGTTGCAGAAGGAACAGAAGGAGACAGACGAGATCACAGCTGCAGTAAACTGTTTTCAGAAATGTGCAAACAAGATGTTTGCTGGGATGTAGATATATTATTTATTGTCAGTCTTGAGATCTTTAATGTGACATCTGGTGCTGAAATGATTTCTCAGATATGAGGATTTGCTACTTTTCACAGATTTTATTAATGTAAATTATAAAAGTTCTTTTTTTTGGGTTTTTGTCTGCTACTTAGATGAAACAGACTAGTCATAACATTTTTATTTAATGAAAGCTGAATTGAGTTTAATGAAGTTTTAATATTGAAATCATTCTCATAGTTATGCGATTATATTTCCCACAGAGTTCTACTATGTATTTTATTAGGAATGTAAAACCAAAATGTCAAAACATGTGCAGTAGTGACCAAAAAGTGGGGTTGGATTTTATTTTTATTTTATTCAGATTCGTATCAAATCTGGTTTTATTTCTGTGTCATATTTTGCAGAACACTAAGACTTGTCTGTGGTTTGTAGTTTCCGCCTAGTGCCGTTCCTGACGGAGCTGCGAGCGGTGATGGACTGGGTTTGGACGGACACCTCGCTGTCTCTGTCCAGCTGGATCTGTGTGGAGGACATTTACGCTCACATCTTCATCCTCAAATGCTGGAGGGAGTCTGAGAAGGTGTTTATCACTGTGTGTCAGAATCTGTTTGAGAGCCAAAGTCTGTCATGTTGGAATTCATGCTCAGGTTTACTTTTGTTATTGTTGTTTCAGGGTTTTTTTTCCCCATATGTCTCACTTTCTGCACTGTAACTGAAACTTAGATGATTTCTTTGTGGTGCCACGTATAAACATGCATGAAAATATTTTATTTCTATATTCCAACATGCAGCTGATCGTGTGTAAATGAGATTAGGGATCACTATCCAGACAAATCCAGACTGCATACCTCAAAACGTAGTAACATTTCAGACAAATGCTGGTCTGGCTGAGTCCTGATTTACAGCAGAAACATTACAGGGACAAGCATGGAAATGATTCAGTCTGACTAAAGAGACTTTCACACAGAGCAAATGATCAATCACAAGACTCTGCTGATGTAGGATTGGATTCTGTGACTTGTTTAGTGTTACTTTGTCAATGCTTAATTTGATTTGATGACTAACAAATAGTTCTTTAGTTTGCACACCAGCTCGTTTGTTTAAAAATGACTGAAAAGGGGACAAATTCAGAAATAAAGGAGCATGTCCTTCTTTCACCGTGTGCATGGATGTCAGACTTCGCCTCACTTTCTTCTTCTGTGTTGTTTCACGTAATTTGGCACCCATAAGTGTTGCAGTATCGCCATCTGCTGGACTGTCCTTTTCCCTAACTATCCTGGCATTGACTTTGCATATGTGAAAAAGGCGCAGGAAGGAAACGTTTCTGAATTAAACTCACCGAACAGTGAAAATCACCAGCAGCGCCTGAACGTTGTCCAGAAATGAACAGGAAACAATGCGTCAGTGAAGCCTTTCTGTATCACACTATAGAAAGTAATGCACTCTTAAAGTCTTCATGGGGTCAGACTGAAGGCTCCTGCTGTTTGTCCTGGAAAGTTTTTGTTCCATCTTTATTTTTATAACCCCCTCCAGTCAGGACATAAAAGGCATGTAAATGGAGCAAAGTTTTATGAGGACTTCTACTAGAAACCTGCAGTATGTAAAACAATGTCTGTCTTACCCAGCAAGTCAAATATTACACCTGACTTTTTATCTTTTCTCTATGCAGAGGTATCCCCAGCCACGAGGCCAGAAGAAGAAGAAGGTGGTGAAGTACGGAATGGGAGGGATGATTGTGATGCTGCTGATCTGTATCGTCTGGTTCCCGCTGCTCTTCATGTCTCTCGTTAAGTCTGTGGCTGGAGTCGTCAACCCACCGCTGGATGTTTCCTTTGAAATCACCCTGGCTGGCTTTCAGGTGTGGACGCAGCTTCTTCTTATCAAATCATTTGAGCTAAAACGGGCTTGCCAAGGGCTTTACTGAAAAACAAGAGCAGAGTCCTTTCAAAATAAGATGAAATCCAGCCTCCTCTGGGAGGAAGTAAGTGTTAGTGTTGTATATTGGCACTTTTCGATCAGTTTGTGTGATCGCTGGTGGTATGCCAGAGGAGATAAAAGACAGATGTATGTGATCATGATTTCCTGGGTTGTGTAAGTTTTCAGCAGGGTTTAATGTTTGTGCAGCGGGGCAGATTCACATAATAAAAAAACATCGATCCTTTTTTTCAGTAACAGAACTGAAAAACAAGAAGCTAATTTACAGAAACACTGCAAGTGTTTCAAGCCTGAATGAGACTTTAGTGAATAAAATCTAAAAATGCTCCTCTTCTCACAGCCCATCTTCACCATGAGTGCTCAGCAAAACCAACTGCAGAATGTGACACCATCAGAATTTTTAGAATTTATTGGGAAATACAAAAAAGACGATGTAAGTATAAGAAATACAAAACAAATGTGTCATTTGTTGGGTTACAAATGTTGCATTAGTCATTGTATAATTGAATAAAAAGTAAAAGTAGTTGAAATTACATCAGTTACATAATCAAAGTTGTTAACGTCTCAATATTTGACATTTGTAATGAAATTCACATTTCACATTCTGTTGCTGATATGTGCCTTTGTCCCTCGGTGCGAAGGCCTTGCAGTGGTTGGAGAGCTACACGTACGAAGACCTGATCATCGCACATCTGAAAGGCAGCTCCAACTCTCTGTGGACCATCAGTCCACCCAGCAGACAAAACCTGATCCAGATGCTGAACTCTGAGGACGAGTTCCTCATCACCGTGTCCTGGTCTGTGCAGAGGTACGTAATGACAGAGTAATATGAAATTCATCTCCCTGTTGTTGTCAGTTCACCCCGTTAACATGCATGTAACTGTAAAAGTTTGTCATAGTGAAAGATCAGTGATTTCTAAATGCATTAAACAAAAACTAAACATCTGTGTCACTCAGACTAATCAGCTAATAAATAACAGTAGCCGCGTGACAAACAAGCTAACAGCAGCCTGTAGCTGCAAGAGGCTGAGCTGCAGTAAGAATAACATTGTGAAGTATTTAGGGGTTACCATGGTGATATGCTAATTCCGATTTTACAAATTGTCCCAAGTGTTTTGGTTGTGAATACTTCAGTCTTTGTGCATCTTAAAAGTGAAAAAAAAAAATTTTTAATTTGTGATCCGATGTTGATAAATGATAAATTGGGAGTCTGTATGTTATGGCCTTTTAAAATGGGCTACATGGGGGTCTAATAAAACAAATAAAAAAAAAATAACCAACCTATTAACATTTTTTAAAAAGATACAGCCAAGGTTTCATCAGGAGAAAAAAAAATCTTAAAATTTTTTTGTGTTTGTTTCCTCTTGTTGTGATCTCAGAAACCAGACCCTTGGCGCCAAGGCCGAGATAGCGTCTGGAAAACGAGTGACGAAGCTCGACCAAACCACGAAGCATGAGCTCGCAACGCTCCTCAACATGACAGGAAGCGGCTCACAAGTGTGAGTATACCAGCTGCTTCCTGTCCGTTCTGCATTTTTCCACTGTGATGTGTCATCAGGAGCTTCATTCCCATATCGGAGATACAATTCCCAACATTTCCACAAGTTGTCCGATTCTGAAAGAAATTACTGAGTGTGAAAACATGTGAATATTTATAGTTTGGTTAAGTACATTTACAAACTATCCCTGTCCGTGGAGGGCAAAGGTCTTTATCCAAGCTGCCTTTGTTCACACATAGAAGAACTTTGACTTTTGTTTATTTGGAATAAACAGCAACAAAGTCTAGTTCAGAACTGCGATGGTGCAGTTTTAGAGATTTTTTATAATTTTCAATACAGCGCCCTCTATTTTAAAACTATTTCCACATCTAAATGTTTGCTCTGCTGTCTCTGTGTCGCTGCAGGACTCTGACGGACATCTTCCCTCGTTACATTCGAGCCCCCAGTGACTCGGATGCCAAGCCTGTTGAGCAGCTTTACAAAGGTGAGCATCTTATTTCTGCACGGATCAGACTGGGACCTCCTGTGTAGTTGTTACTTGATTTGGTAAAAGCAAAGGAAACTGTATTAAAGGTGAAAATGTCCCTTTTTAATTGACTGAAACCTTTTTTTAAAGTCCCTGGAGGAAGAGACACTATGTTCATAGTTTTGATATGTCTTACTTTGCTGAATCTGAAACTGAGTGATCTGAAAGATGCTTCAGTGAATATAAAATTCGATGTATAGTTACTAAAAGAAATATTTGTTTTCTAAAGATTTTTGATATGTTTTTTAAATGTATTTTTTTTCCAAAATAAACTCAGGTTTAAACGTGTTGTTTTTTTTAAATGAACAAAAAAAAGAAGTCTGACAGCAATTTCTTTTTCTACCAGTTTCAATCTGATATCTCCCTTTTTATCTCTGTAGATGACTTGATGCATAACATAACCTTGACTTTAAAGCGAACTGAGAGTGCCTTAAGTCAGATTCAGGAATGGTGGATCGTCAACCAGACGACGCTCGGCCCAATATCCAGGTTGATTCATAAACCCAAGGTTGAAGCGGGACTAGAGCTTTACGTTTTCAGCGACCAGGTCAGCCCGCCAAGTCTGGGCTTCCTGGCTGGATACGGGTACGTTCTGATCAGTTCTGCTCCGGTGTTTCAGTAAACTCAGACTGACCGTAGAAAACTTCATTCCTGTGAAGTGACACTCAGAAATAACACATAAATTCTGCAGAAGTCCGTCTGATTTCCTCTCTCTCCTCTCTGTTTAGGATCATGGGCCTGTACGCCTCTGTGGTTCTGGTCATCGGCAAGTTCGTACGAGAGTTTTTCAGCGGCATTTCCCACACCATCATGTTTGAGGAGCTGCCCAACGTGGACCGCATCCTCAAGCTGTGCACCGACATCTTCCTGGTCAGAGAGACGGGGGAGCTGGACCTGGAGGAGGACATGTACGCCAAACTCATCTTCCTCTACCGCTCTCCAGAGACCATGATCAAGTGGACCAGAGAGAAAACCCAGTGAAACTCAGTGAAACTGAAGCGAGAGGACGTTAACTAATGAAGGCGAGTCGGAGCTTTTTGGACATGAGCTGCTCATTAAGAGTTATTGGGTGGTCGCTCTGCTGGTGTGAGCAGCTCTTTCACCTGCTGATGGAGCACAAAACATCAGAGGACCAACTCCGTCCGCCTCACCTGAGCTCTGACGGCAGTGATGCAGTGTTAGCTCCACACTGAGGCACTTGTTTGAGTAACAAAACTGGTATTTTGTACTATTTAATGGTGAAAAGCAGCAATTGCAGTCATATTATTAACAATTGAGGACAACATTTTCTGGAGTTAATTTACCTTGTGGAATCTGGCTCATTTTGGTATCCAGTGGATAAAACAGAGGGGGAGACAGAGAAAAAACCTAAGGGCGATTTTCCTAAGTTATAAAAAGTGCTATCCTTGTTATTAAGGCAGGTTTTTAATCCCAAATGCCCAGAAGCCTCATCGCTCCTCACGTCTGCCTTTGACATTTTCACAACTGCACGGCAGGCAAAGAGACGCTCAAACTGAACGCAGCATTTACCTTTAAAGGGCTTCCCACCAACAAACAAGTGCACAATAACGACCACATGAGCACAATCTCATATTTTCTCCAACTGGAACGCTTCGATTGTGGGACTGTGCAATACTGAGCTCTCGTTCATCTTAGTACCAAGAGAAAAGGGACCGGTTCTGACATAAAAACCATAAAGACAACCCCTCTTTTTTTTTTTAAATGTCAGCAACTTCTCCAGAGACACAACAAACAAAACATGACCAGACAATCTTTACTTGCCTTATTTTGTTTGTATGAGAAGAACTGAAACTCTTATCAACTACACATCTTTCTCAGGAAGAGCTGTTTTCACAGATATTCATTGTATGAGTTATACGTTACAACATGTAGGCTTTTGATGGATCTAAAAGAAAATGAGATTGTAGAAAAGATGAAACTATTTAAATGGCATGAAATTTAATGTGGATGTTGTTCAGATGGACTGAAACCAAATATGTTTACTGCACAGGCAAACAGTACGAAAGGCTGCGTTAAGGAAGTAAATGCATCACTGTGGACTGTTTTCCTCACAGAGATTGAGATTATTTGCCAATCGTCCACTGTTCTGAATCATCTACCGGTTGGCTCGAGTCGAGACCAGCAGAGGGCTGTTTCTGAATCAGGGTAACGTGCATCAGGTGGTAGACCCTTGCACATCACTTTTCAACCTCTTGCTGTTTTTAAACATTTACACTCGTGAACGCTGCGGCGCCCACAGCTGTGCAGTCGGCCATCAGAAGAAGAGACGAGCGGACACAAAAAGATTCCTCACTTCAAGGGCTGAAACACGAAGCCCTTTGGTCCAAACTATGCATTAGAAGACATTGTAGCATGATAGAAAAAACTTCATTATTGTCATGACTAATGTTCATTACATTTACAAACAAGTTGGAGGGGAGAGGTCAAGGTGGAATGAAATGTGAAATTGTACCTGTATGTTAAAGTAATGTGGAATGATGGAGGTCCAGAGATCTGCAAATAAAGCATCTGGAAAGGTGTCGAGTTTTGCATCCAGCTGCTGTTCGCTTATGCAACAGGACAGTGGACCCTGGTGGGTGAACAGGTGGAGAACACATGGCCGTCACAAGTGTTTGAACAGGATTTCGACAGAAAGCAGCTACAGCTGATTAAACCTGGGACCCTCTGGTTTGAAGATGGCCTCAACCACTTACGCAAACCTACAGCATCAACCTTACTTTCTAACTTATTTTGATTCTCATATCATTTAATACCATTTGAACACATTTCAACATCAATTTTCTATCTTTTTTTTTCAATAGTTTTTAGGAGTGGTGAAGGAGAGTACAAGGGAAGTGCATCAGAAAAAATAAGTAAACAATGAAAAAGGTGCAAAAGTGATTGAAGTTGTAGTGGGCTAATCACATAAATGCTTAGTGCACTGTAGGTACGTTAAACAGGCCTGTAACCACCCTGAAAAAAGGATTTAGTGGCATCTAGTGGTGAAGTTGCAGATTGCACCCAACCGGGTGCCCCTCCACTCACCCAAGGATAAACTCCTGTGGCTGGAACCTAAAGAGAAATGCAAAAGCTTCTCTTCTGAACCCATGTTTGGTTTGTCCTTTCTGGGCTTCTGTAGAAACATGGCGACGCATTCAGCTCAGTGGAAGATCACCTGCACCCTTTGAAGATATAAAAGTCTCATTCCAAGATAATGAAAACATAACAGTTCTAGTATTCAAGTGATCATGCACGAAGTAAAATATATTCATGATAATTATATTAAATTTCTGCCATATTCTTAAAATATATCACCCCAAGTCCTACACACTGGACCTCCTTTGCCCCTCCTTTACAGTCTTCTGAAAAGGACACCCAGGCTCTTTATTATACAACTATAAACAATTGTATAGTAGTGAACTGCTGTACAGTTTCAGCTCACACATCACTTAATCAAATGAGGTCTGACTACACATTACATTTGGGGATAAACGACAGAGGAACAGTTTAGTATATTAAAATATTTATGACCTGTTTGATCCTTCCAACGCGCTTAAGCATCACAGCCAATCAGAAATGAGGAGCACAGAAGTAGCATGAGTGTGTGTGGTTTTAAAATTGGTCATGAACTTCAACAGAGAAAACTATTGTGTGTCTCACTAAAGTGTAAACTGATTTAAGAAAACCGCACAGAGTCTATAAATATGCCACACAATGGAAATGTTTATTGATGCATGTGCAACTTGTGGAAATACAGTATCCTTTTTTTTTAGGAACACAGACAAGTGGCCAACAGCAAAAATAAAAAAAAAATGTAAACAATCCCTTTATTACCTTAAGATATGTGGTATCAGAATATTTTCAGTTGGCATGTAAATTATCTTGTCCTATTAGTGAACCTTCACATTTACATTATGAGCAAAAAGCTAAATCACAATTCACAATTTCAGCATTAAGATCGGTGGGGTAAAATGCACTGCAAACATCACTTAAGGGTCCCTTTTTCATATTTTAGTTGCTTTGATTTGTGGATTTTACTATGAAAACTGGAAATAAAGACACAGCCACAGCTATTTTTCGGTTTAAGGTGGAAGATAACACACATCTCGAGGTAGACAGACAAAAACGGTCTACGATTGGCTACAAGCTGCATCATCAAGAGCTGTACTGTTGGTGTAATTTTCTCAAATAAGTTCAATAAGTGCTAATGCTGAAGACAATAGTGGCAGTCATTTTTTTTTTAAGCTTAATATTCACAAATTCATAGCTTTGATTAACCATTCTTCCAAACATGCATTAACAAACTGATTGCATATATTTTTTCCAGTAACATTTCTCAACAGGCTGCAGCCATGAATACTGAATAAATTAACTCTGTACAAATAAACACCTATACACTGATCAACCCATTAGAGGATATTTAGAGTGTTTGTTGAGTTTAATATACCTACAGCAATCTGAAGACTCTACTCACAAACAACAGCAGAATGTACAGCTTCACAGAGACGAGAAATAATAGAGCATTTACGTACAACAGGCTTTCATACATTGTTGAACAATGAAGATGTTTCATCACACTGAGGATCCACCTCAAACAAACACAAATTAAAAGGCTGCTTAAACTTGGTTTAACTGTTCTGCAACACTACCTGTATCTGTTGCTGGTTTTAAATTGAACTTTTTTTGATTTTCTTTTTGTTTTTTTTGCACATTGATGATTAAACAGCCACACAATTGGGCTTCGGAGCTAAAAGGGTTTTGTCATGGTTTGTTTTTTTAAGTCGCACACAGAGGGTGTGTGGTTGTTCAGCAGCAGATGAGTAGAGTCGGCACAGTGCGAGGCTGAAGGCTAACACAGCCCTCCCTCATAGTCATCCTCCTCCTCTGCGGGAGCCGGTGCCCCACTAGCGCCACCCTGTGGAGCCGCAGCAGCCTTCTTCTTCTTTCCTCCTCCTCCAGGTACTCTGAGAGAAATGGCCAGCTTGGCGTACTGTGAAGCACCGGAGAATAAAATGAGTCATCAGACCTCAGATATAAAATACCGTGAAGACGATTTTTCACAATCAGGTTCTTACGACAAATAATGGAAGCCAACACACATTTTCTGTGGAACTTAGACCAGTTAGACCAGTCATATGACAGATTTCTGTGCCTTTGCATTGTCTTTACATTTTGTAGTTGAAATAATCATATGAGCTTGAAATTGATTGCTCTTTGTTGGAAAAAAACGGAATTGGATGTACTCAGTTTTCTTAGTTGGGATGCAGGTACATTTTACCATTATCTGTGCTGGTCAGTGATTTTAAACCCATATGTGAGTAATATTTCACCTGCAGCCCAGTGATAATTACAGCTGCATTTACAGCAATTACAGCATCTCTTACTGTTGTTCAGTTACTTTGTCTCCTTTAATATAAATCCTGTCCAGAGAATCAGCCTTTTGTTTTAAAGCTGATCTGAGAGTTATTTCGATAAAAAGAGCAGCTTTCCTTTTAGTTTTTTAATCAGCTCATTTAGAATTTAGATTTTGCTTAAAAACAGAGGAAGTCCAAAATTTTTCTCATAGTCTGAACAAATGTTAAAAATAATAAAGTTAAGTGGACCATAAATAACAGAAAAAACTGCAGTATTGTCAGCTCAATAAATAAGACTTTCGATGAAGCACCACAGGGTTCAATGATGTCTGGAAGTAAACTGACATAAATAACAAAACACTGAGATTCTCTCTGGCACTTTGGCAAACACACACCACTTTTGAATGCAGTTATAAGTCAACAGTACTCACATCATTGTCCATGTACTTCAGTAAAGGTGAGTTGCACACACGGTAGACCTGGTCCTCGTCCTGCTCGTCATAACCCTGGAGTAGCGTCTCCATGGCAACGCAATCTTCGCTTCCACTGTAGCCGGGCAGACTGGCGGAGATCAAGCAGCACTTCATGTAATGATCCTCAGTTTAAGTGTTAAAACCATGAACATGAGGCAAAACAGCCGAGGGCAGTTCCTTGATGATTCCAGCAGGCCACAGAAATGTGTGTGAGGAAACTTACCTGTAACTTTCTCTGACACACTTATCAGCTGCTACGTAGTCGCCTCTGTGAAGGTGAATCAGCACTTGAGCAGTTGTTTTCTATAGGGTGAAAAGTGCAGAGCAACATGGATGACTGTTACACACTGAATAAATAAGGTTTCATTTTGTGTTGATGAGTTTTCATTCATTGGAGGTCAGAGGTCACAGGTCAGCTATGGAAGAGCATATTCCAAGAAATGCATTTATATGTTTTTTAAAGTTCAGTTTTGTGTTTACACACGTTAGATTAATAAACCAACCAGCTTTATTCAACTGACACACCTGCTGTGACACTGCAACATGTAAACTGTACTAGTAATTAAATTCTAACTGGCTGTGGTGATATATTGTTTGGTTCAGGTGCACAGAGAACCAAATGATATGATAACAGAGAAACCCACCTTGAAGCACATAGGGAAGTTTTCAATCTCTTTGTACATGTTCTTCTCTTTCTGCAGAGCAACTGCTGCTTCATCCAACCTGGTTAGAAAAACAAGAACAAGGTGAGGAATGATCAGTCACAGGCACGGTTATTTAATATGCAATTCCATCCCATTCGAATTGAATTTAAAAAAACTCCTCTTTATTTATGGAAATGTTGTGGGTGAGCTCTCTGAATAAAACTGAATCTCTTTCAATTTGCTTCATAGCTCTCTCCTTTTATTAATTCCAATTTAACTTCTCTTTTACCTTTTTAATCTGACCAGAAGTCTGGAGGCTTTTCCCAGCAGTTCAACTGCCTGACGCAGGCGGTCCTCATTCTACAGAGAGAGAACATGGAGTTAAATAAGTAACGATAAAATCAATCATAAGCCTCTGCTGACTGATTAATTTGGTTTGTGTTGGAAGCTCAGTCTCACCTCAAAGACACCAGCTGCCTGCTGATAGAGGTTCACAGCTTTTTCCAGGTCTATAGGCTCTATTAGTCTGACAATAATTAAAGAGAAAAGTTCACCTTTTTGACCTCCAGCTAGCCTTGCATTCCATTAATATTCCCTTTTTTGTGGCAGGATTTTTATTAAACCTAAAAGATATTGTGCTAGATAATAATAAGGCTCCGAAAAGTTGAATACAAACAATAACGATATGTAAAAGCTGAAAATACAATACCTTTATATATTTCATCTCTGTATCATTTTGTGCTCTAATACTAACAGTTGAGGAATTTAAATGTGGTCTAAGGTCAACAGCAAACCCCTTAAGAGCAGAAAACATGGTGTTATTTTTACTTTCCAGCCCGGTCCAGAGCCATGGCAGCAGTGTCAGGAGTCCCATTCTCCATGTACATCATACAGGCCTTCTCTATATACTGGATGGCTTCTGGCATCTTCTTTTGTTCCTGTTATTGTGCAAACACAGCGAGTCACAATTCTGCTGCAGACACTTAACCAACATCTACCTGTTTAATGTTCAAACTGCTGCCACTCCTACCTTCATCATCATGCCCGCCTGTTCAATGGCCCTGAGGAACAGGAAGAGAGTTGAGTAAAATCACGTGAATTGCTGCTGACTTATTATTTCAGTTTTGAGACAGTTACATGATACTTACTTTGCAGCATGAAACAGCCTGTAGAACAAGTTAAGGAAATGACAAAATAGGGTCAAATAACAGCAGTGTCACATAACTTTGGATAGAAGACAGAGAGGATACGTCTTGTTTTCTGTGTGATATTCAGCTTCTTTCAGATAAGCGTCCTTTGCTTGATCATACTGCTTGGCATTTTTGAAGCACACAGCTAAAAAACAGGACACAGACAGTCAGTGAACAGTAAAATGAGGAAAATCTGTTGAAAGATTATCTTATAACATTTAATGGAATTACGTTGATTCAGGTTACCTGCTTTGCCGTATTCTGATGCAGCACTGTCAAAATCAGGCTTCCACTTGGTAAAACTCGTCTTTAAGCTACAAAAAGACGATGACGAGCATATTAAAAACTGCTGTAATGAAATCAAGTCGCATTAGCGATATGATCAGTATATAAGTACAATTACAGAACGATACAATACGACTCGTACATAATAAATCTGTAATGAACTCACGATAGAAACACTACTCAGCAAATAATAATCAGACGATACAAACACACTGTCAATTTAGGTTGTATAACCTCTGATGAAAATAAAACAGTGGCCTTTTATAGCTAGCTAACATTAGTAGGAAAACAAACTGCTGTTTCCTGGCCAGGAAAGACACGATATTTTTCATCACAACTCACCATTTTTCAGCTTTAGCTATATGCTCATGAGCTTCGTTTATCTTCTGAGCGGCCATACTGTTAATTAAGTCGTTGAGGTGTGGTGAATTTGTTAGGGATAAATTGCTATGGATGTTATTTCGTCGATGTTTGGATTAGCATCAACTCCTCCTCGGGCGCTACGTCATCCAATGTCGCAGGCTACGGGTGCCACCGAGGACAAAACAGAAACAAAAATTGCGATACACAACCTGTAGTGCCATTGCGAACATAAACTGGAAATGTTACTTGAATAATACTGAAAGGTGATTTTAGGTTTCGTAAATTAATTTCGCTTCCCATTCACACCCACCTTCACTTCCCATGTTAGTTTTCAAATGAATCGGACAAAACAACCAAATGTTGGTTTGTTTGTTCGTTAGAGTTAGTTAACTGTTGGTACCAAATTGTAAGAAATATTTTAAATGATAATCTTTGGAATCACACCGAATAATATCGGTAATCACAGATCATTTTGATTTAATGCAAAATAATCTGGAAATATTTTTAAATATTTTGTATCAGCTGCAGCTGTTATGATAAGGGCCTTAAAATAGGCCTATATTGACCCTGCTTTGTTACCTAAGCTCGAGAGTCTGTCTTGTAGGATGTCCCCGTGTCTTTCCAAAACTTTCTGTCTTTCTTCTATCTTATTTACAATCTTATTTTTAAATGAATGACAACGATGTTTTAAAAAGCAAACCTACAGACAGATATTCCAGTACAGCAAAAACTGCACACAATATACAGTGAGGGGTGAATTACAGGTTAAAATGCACTTCGTCTCCACATCTTTGTGGCTTGTGACACCTTAAAGTAAAGCAAAAACGCTGTCCAGACTCGAAATCATTATCTGCAGGTTTTGATTTATGTATATGTTCTTGCTAGAGAAGTAACAGATTAAAGTAAACTAAAAAAAAAAAAAAAAATCAGCATTTTTTACACTAAAAAAGTTTTGAGTCTGCTGTTGATGTATTTTTTCCCTTTTGACAGCTAGATTAAATGAATAAAAATTGTAAAATAGCTCGAGGGACGCTTCAGAAAACAAAACATAGTAATGAACGACTGGAAAAATTATACTCCGTCTTTCTGAAGTTTAAAGGCTGGCATCCTTGAGTGGTCATTAATTTTATGTCAGTAGCCCATGAAAAAGTTGATGTATACTATACTTCTTATTCTCTACTTTAAAATACTGTACTATACAGATATGTGTTCTATAAACTGTATGCAATTTATGATGTAGGAAAGAAACTGGAAAAGGTAAACCTTTATCACAGGTATTTGATTTATGAGCAGTTTTTGAATATCAGTGATATTTTTCTTGTGTTTGGGTTTAGGAAACTTTGGCTTGGCTTAAACAATGACACTTTTGAATTTATGCGCAATCATTTCAGATTATACACAGAGGTTTTTATTGCACTGTTGAACACGACAGCCGCTCATAGCTCGTTTTACTTAAATTTCTGCAAACCACAAATCTCAGTTTCAGGAAAAAAAATGAAAAGTTAGAAAATTACAGACAAGCAACGGAAGCGGAAGTGTGCCGTAGTGTGGTCAATGACGTCATGGCGGCTCTGGTCTCTAATGGCTGAACCACAACTGTCGGCTAGTGACAAACTTTCCCAAACTTCTACAGAGACAAAGGAAAGTTTGAAGTAGCAAATTATTCCAGTTATCTAGAAGTTGACGCACGTTTGCCTGCTTTTCTCGTGAGTACAAATGAGGAATTACTGATGGATCCCAGATATGACATACCGCGGAGGGCCGCCGGTGGCGGCGGGGGCTCCGCGAACTCGTCCCCCGCTCTGGGGGCTCAGTCGCGCCGCAGGAAGATGCCTCCCAGACCCGCTGATTTTAAACTTCAAATTATCATTATTGGCTCCCGTGGTGTCGGTAAAACCAGCCTCATGGAGAGATTTACCGACGACACTTTCTGTGAAGCTTGCAAGTCGACAGTAGGTGAGAACAGGAGGCGTTTACAGGATTTGTTTTTGTCAACTTTATACTGGCAGCACTCAGCCGGGCTCTGTCTACTTACTGGAGGAAGGACACTTGCATGACCATCGACTGACCGTTATAAACATACTGTCTCCCATTTTACTGCATAATGTGATTTAACAGGGATTATACTACTGACCAAGGCAAGCTAGCTCAAGCTAACGGCAACAACAACTCAGTTGTAGCTAACAAAACTGTCTTAGCTTGAGACTGAATTAACATTAGTAACAAAAAAAACAAAAAAAACAAAACACACTTTTGATGCTCGGAATGAACTTTTATGAGGTGGTTGTTGTATTTTTGAAGCTATTTAAATTAGTTCCAGCAGGGATTTTAGAGCCCAGCACAGGAAGAAAGAGACTTGTTATGTTCTACCTGAGTAGCACAGATCTGCAGAAATCCAGTAATTAGTTAACTTAATATACTACCAGTGAGCCTGTTTTCTTTATTAAATTAGACAAAACTTGTCTTATCATATCGAGTGCCATCTTCCTTTCTATTTAGCCATTTTTCATATTTCTGCATAAACTTACACATGACATTCCTCCAGATAAAAACAAATAGCAACTACCCGATTGATCAGTTTATTTAATTAAAAACAGGAGTATTTGTGTAAATTTGGTGCGTCATGGTTCAAGGTGCTGCCATGTCAAAATAAGAAATATGTAAATATGTGAAATTGGGTAAACAGTCCTGTGACCAACACAACAGTCAGCCATGGTGTCCAATCCCAAAATAGTTACACACACACAAGCAGCTGCCATGGCAGAGCTCCATTTTGTTCCCTATCATTCCTGTGACACAGCTTGTCACTAATATTTTGTTCCTTTTATCACAGAGATCATGGAGGGAACAATTTGTCACTCAAGCCTGGCTGAGAGAATCTTTCTTAATCTTGCACTTTCTTTGTTGTCACAGATGATCAATATAATCATGCACAGCTTTAAAATATGACTCAGACGTAGCTGACAACTCATTGCTTTACAGCTAATAACTAATGAAACGTATGGTTAAATTAAAAAGATTATTCAACCCTTCTATGCAAAGAGGGACATTACACCTTATTCATTCATCTTGTTCCAAGACCCACCAACGTATTAAAGCCACAAAAACACAGGAAGTGCTACTACTTGTGCATGTCTACATGTGTTTTTCTGTTCCCGTCATAGGAGTCGACTTCAAAATCAAGACAGTGGAGCTGAGAGGGAAGAAGATCAGACTACAGATATGGTGAGTAACTGGGCAGAAGTTTCCACTTCCTCTGGTTCTCTGTGCATTGTGCATTTTATGTGTCTTTCATATCGCCATGCAGGCTGCACTAACAAAAACTTCTGTTGGCTTGCTTGGTGCTGGTAGTGCATGGGCAAACAAGATTTCCTTGAAATTACACTGTTGCTTGTTTTGGATTGCTAAAACAAGTTTTGTCAACCATTGACATGAGAAGTTCTGTTTTTGCCACAAGGCCAAGGTCTAAAAACCTGTGGCTCCAGTAGGAATGTATTTAACTTTTAACCTCATGTGGAGCAACATGTGATCATACTCGCCAAAGCTGCGTTACATTTGGCAGTTTTGTGTGACCGCTACATGTAGTATTTTTTCCTCATTATTACAAACATTTAAATAAAAAAGAAAAACATCACATTTTTTTTAAACAGTGTTCAAGAGACTTTGTTCAAACCTCAGCTGGGGCACTTGTGACTTCCATTTCCACCATTAAAATTATTTGAGGCGTTTGCAAGTGAGAAGACATTGAGAAAACATGTCTTAAGAGCTACTGACAAGAGTCTGATCTTCTGTATGTGATGTTCTCTTGAAATGAATGAGTGCACTCCAAATTAAAATATTTATATACATTAGGATTTGTTGAAACTGTGCTGAACATAAACGCCAACATAGTTGTCGAAGTAATCTTTTTGCTTTTTCCATCTGCACTAATCTTTTTACTTGTCATATTCCAAAATTAGCACTTACACCCTTCACAGATTTTTTCTAAAGTACTAATTACGAAAGTAGTAGTAATTTAATTTTGATCCCTTTATATCATGTTCTCTGAAACTGGTTTTGCTGTAAAATGAATAAAAAGTTACACTGAGAGGAAATCTATCTTTCTCAATATTTTTGTCAAGCAGTTTCTGAATTAATACTTAAAAATGTTGGTAACTAGCCACTTGTGTAGAAGCTGGCCAGTGGAGAGATACTGCACAGTATTGTTGAAGCTAGAAAATAAGTCTTTTCTAATATTTTTCTGTTTGTGGCAGTGATTCAGAGCTTCTTAACCACCAACATTATTGCTCAAAATGACCACCAGTGACAGGGAGGATGTAATTAAGTTGTTTGATTCTGCCCTGCCTCTATTTGTGTTGTGTGACTTTGACTGGACTTAAAGGACATTTTGAAAACATCTTGTGTTTTTGTCCAGTGATTGACTGAGTAAAACCAGGTAACAAAGTACAGTTTGGAGAGCTTTTTTTCTCAGTATATGACTGCATTGATTGTGTGTGAAAGTGTCTGGCTAAAATGTTGAAACTTCATCGCTTATGTCACTAACCCATCTGTGCTGCTCACTAACACCCCCACCCATCCACCCTTCCATCTCCACGTCACGTCAACCCTTTACCGCACCCTGTTTTATCCCCAATCCTCCACCCGACCTCTACCTGTCCGTTCGGGGTGTCCGTCCTCAATGTGTCGCGTCTGTCATGTTGAACTGCTCATATCAAGCACCATCACTGCCGCGCCCGGCCTTGCCTAACCCCGCCATCATGCTGCTGTGTCTCTGTCCGCTCTTCTGCTCATAAGCCTGACTGTGACTCACATGAAGAACAGGGGGAGACTAGCTGGCTGAAGGTACAGTAACACAGCTCAAACTGCTTATCATGCTATTAACTCAGACTCAAGTGTATGAGCTGAATCATAACAGAACCTGAAACAAATGCATGCATGCTTTTAAAAATGCATTTCAACTTGTCATTTTACAAAGAAGAGTTCATTTTCAGAACTCAGTATAATTAGCTTGTGTGAATAAATGTAATTTCAGGTACCTGTACTTCTTTCTGATAATTCTAGCTGCTGTTGCTTTAAAACAGGCTGTAGTTGTCATTTCAAGTTAATGGTAACTCTAACTTCACTGTTTAAAGGTGTTATATAACAATTTAAAGATCGGTGTATAACAGATTATGATGTTGTGATAAATGGATTCTTCCACCTCTGTATGTTGTTTGAGCCTAGTGTTCAGTTTTTAAACATTTCCTTATTAGTTATCGTCATCTTTTCCAAATGAAAATTCCCTTTTGTCAAATTAGCCAATCAGCTCTTTGGTATTCCAAGACGTCCTAGTGACTCTTCACTGCACAGACTTTTAATTATACTGGCTTTCATTATTTTCATCCAGGGACACTGCTGGCCAGGAGAGATTCAACAGCATCACATCAGCCTACTATAGAAGTGCCAAGGGAATAGTGCTTGTGTATGACATCACAAAGCAGGAGACCTTTGACGACCTGCCCAAATGGATGAAAATGATAGACAAGGTAAGCAAACTATCAACCTGCAGGGATCCTGTGGTCGGTTACATGAATCTTAAAGGTCACAACAGATGAAGTGTGTTTTTTCTGTCTTGTCTTTGTGTCCTCCTGCTGTCATTACTTGTCAGACAAGTCAAAAGGTGTGTCAGCGCTCCTCCCTTTTCTCTTATACCATCACAAAACAATTTCTTGAGTCCATGCACCTGGGATTTAAGATTCAGTGCCAGCTCAGCCTTTCACTCTCATATAATTACCCTTCAGTTCTGCCTTATGTCTTAAATTCCTTGACTTAAATGTATTAATTTGGAAGGAGGTGGCTAATGTGCTGACTACTGTCTTTAAAAACACTTTTATATTTACATTAATATTCATTATTCATTGCCAGTCTCTCCTCTGCGTCACACAGAAATGGATCAAACTGTGAAGCAAATTGTGCATCATGTCCTCATAGTCCTGTATTAGTCACAGCTCCTTCACTGTAGCTTTATAGATAAATTCACCAGAATTAAACTTGAAGTTCCAGGTTAAAAAAAAAAGTTTGTAATTTTGCAAATCACACTGCATGAATAGAGAATTGATAAACTCAAGTAAATGTCTGTTTTTTCAGAACAGCTACCTTCATGCGTCATGTAAAAGTTCTGTGTAATTGCTGTGTGGGTTTTCATCGTGCCAGTGTGCTGAACAAAATTCCTTACAGTAATATGATTTGAATTTATGAAATGGGAGTCTGATGATGTCCTGATGTGTCTCTCCTCTCTGCTGTCTCTCGTCAGTACGCCTCGGAGGAAGCAGAGCTTCTCCTGGTGGGGAACAAGCTGGACTGCGAGTCTGATCGTATCATCTCCAGACAGCAGGGAGAGAGGGTGAGTTCAACACACAGATGCTCCCTTTCAGCCTCACATCACAAAAGCAAACTGGATTCTATAAATCTCAACAGATAATAGAATCCATGAGAAGAAGCTGTAGTTCAGACAAAAGATGTGTTGATATGTATTACAGGCAGAACATCTTGGCACAAACTATAGCAGGAAATTAAAAAATTTGTTGCAGAATGTGGGACAGTGGATTCTTCAGTATGTCGCTGAAATGTCACTGAACATGGACTTTGTGCATTTTAAAGACACTCCACTAAACACCACTGCCCTCCTTTAGACACTGACATCATGTGTCATAATCCATGTGTCATAATCCATGACGTTTGCAGTTGTTGGGAGACTTCATGGTGTTTTGTTCCTCTGTGGTGTGATTCATTTGTTCTTTGCTGACACTGAGCTCATTTTACTCTCACTTTTTTTTTTGACAGTTTGCCTCTCGGATAAGTGGAATGCGCTTCTGCGAAGCTAGTGCCAAGGACAATTTCAATGTGGATGAGATCTTCCTGAAGCTTGTGGATGACATCCTTAGCAAGGTTGGTGTGTTATCAGAAGCGCCTGACCAAAACTGTGAAAAAAGCAATTTCAAAGTGTTTACTAGCTGTATAATAGTGACACTGTTTCTAAATTACACATATTCAGCATTTCTTGGCTGCAGTTTGCAAACATTTTGCCAGTGCTGGTGTATATATATGTGAAAAGTCATTATCACATATATTACCGGATGTCTCTTTTATTGGTTGAGTTTTTGCCATCCATGCCATTCTAGTATTTTGTTTGTGGATCTACAATGTGGTGTCATCAAAAGCAGGCAGGACTGGAGCGATGGATGTCTTAACTGTTTTTTATTTACATGAATGTGAAATTAAAATCAAATCTGTGTGTGCTGTAGAAGTATATATAAAATGCAAATGAGAAGGAAGTACACCACTGACCTAACCAAACTAAATACACTACTCTTTTAATTAAATAAGGTTATTACAGTTAAACCACACTGTTTTTAATGTATCATTCTTGTACACACACTCCTTGTGGCTCTTATTCTGCATAAGTTTTTTCTCAGTTTGAAACCTCATTTTGAAAGTGCTTTTTTTTTTACAGGTTGTTTACCTTAAAAAAGTTCTTGTTTCTACCATATCTCTTTTCATCACATTCCTCTGTTTAGTAAATCCTACAGAGTCCCAACGTTGTTATTAAGATACTCTGATTCTTTTACTCTTTGTTTTATTAATTTTCTTTAAATGCAAAAGTGTCTGTCAATAAGTCACAAACATGCTGCCTAAAAATTCAGTGCATTCCCTGATTTTTCCTCTGTTCCTGATTTACCAGATGCCTCTGGAAGTTCCCAACAATGAGCTTTCCAACAGTGTCCTGTCTCTGCAGCCTGAACCGGAAGTTCCTCCAGAGCTGCCGCCTCCCCGCATGCGCTGCTGCTGAGAGTCCGAATCCCACAAACACGTTCTCAGCTCACAAAATGCAGAGTACCAATTTGACCACAGGGGGGCAGCAAACAGCAGCAGTTCGAGTTTATTAACTGCTGTCATAAGATGCATGGACTCCTCTTAACAACCAGTATTATCTTCCCCTGTTTCTTCTCCTGTTTTGTAACTGTACTCTATGACGTGTACCACACTAACACTTAGGCCTGGTGAATCACACACTTCCTACCACCCTTCTGTCTACACTTGACCCCAGACTACCTCATTCCTCAGACAGTTAGGCTAGCTGTGCCCCGCAGGTGCCTTCAAGGTAGGGATTCCTCCAGTAACAGTTGTACTTTTACCGGAGGGGGGGGGGGTTATTTAGGAACTTATGGCTCCTTCTCTTCCTGTTTTCTTTTTAAAAACAATAGTCCTCACACAAACTGCACACTAAGTCTGAGTTACCCTGACGGTCTGGTATCTCTGCATCACTTAGCATCACAGTAAAGGGATAGAAATATCTCACATCTCTTCGGCTTAGTTCAGATTCCAGGTCCAGGTACAGAAGTTTTATCCTATTATAGGTATTATTACAAAGTGACGAGTTGACTTGAGGTAAAACAAAAGCACATGATGTAAATACAGTGTGTTGCTGTAATGACTGGACAAGGTGCAGGTTTTTTGTAGCCAGCAGTTGGTGGTTGTGTGGTGGTGGTGGTGCCTTAGAAGACATTTACTTGGCTGGAACGGCGCATTTCACTTTGTATAAACTGTAATATTTTGCACTACAATCCATCTTAGCTAGTTAAGCTGACATGCAGTAAAAGATAGTGCACAACTTTTTAGCGCTAGTGAAGATAAATGTCGCCTCGTTAGTGGCCACTCTGAACTCTTCCACACCCTGTTGAAATGGGATGGTGTTGCAAGGAGAGATGGGTAATGTAGTCTCAGAGGGATCGGTGTTTTCACAGGGGCATTTTCCGTGTGTGTGTTGCTGGCTTCTTAGAGGAAATAAAGACATTAAGTGACTAGTGCACAGACATGGTTTTAACCTTTGTTTTGGTTTTGTTACTAATATTGCAAAGTGTTTCGTTGTTCATGTTTTTCCTCTGAATTCAGATACAGATTTTGAGAAGAATGTTTGAATCTCCCTTCTTTGGGGGAAAAAAGTGCAGTGCGGTTTGTTTAGTATTTGAATGACTCAGGAAACTTTGACCGGCTCATATCTGCTTATTTGTCAGGCTTTTATTGCGTACTTGATTTGTGTAGCTTTTCATAACAAATGAATTAACATCTTCATAGAAATCCTGCCTAGAGGAGGACAGTTATGTTTCTCATTTATGATTTGGCAGTTTGTTACAAACCATGAATTTGGTGATTTTTTTTATTACTTGCACATTAAAAAAAAAAATTGGCTATGCATGTTAAGCCCTTCTGTGTTCTAAGACATCTAATTCTTCTGTCTTTTTTGTTAAATTAATGCAATATTAGCAATGTAGCACTGTGAGTGTTTCTGTTTTGTTTGTTACATGTTGAGGTAAAAGCGCCTGGGCGGGAGGAAGGACGAGGCCGTTCAAAGGGTCTGACTTAAACTGACATGTTATTAGTCTTTTTTTTCTTAAAGTTTTATGTTACTGTTGGGCCTTTATGGACTTAAAATGGAACACTTATTATCATATTAAATAATAGTTTTATACCAAAACAACGTTAAAAATACAAGTCCTTGCAAAGAAAAACAGTCACTGACATTGAAGCATATCTGACAGTTTGATTATCAGCCAGCAAGACATGTTTGTACAAATTATGTGCAACTTTATCACTTGAGTTTTAAAATGACAGACTTTTAGCATTTGGCACTAACCCTGTGGTCTTTGTTTTAATAGCTAAGCCTTCTCATATTCAGTGTTTTAAATCTACATTAAAGAAAAAAAAGGCTTTTATTTGAAATGTGTGTCCTTTAAGATGAAAGACTGTACTTTGTAGTAAACCTGTTATACAAGTCTTTGAAAAGTTTTTGGCATGTTTAAAGCGGATTTGTGGTATTTATAACTTGTGGCATTCTTGAACTAATGAAATGCAATTAAAGATATCTATATTTATTATCAGATTATTGTCTTGATTTCACTGTGTGGTAGTGTGTGTGTGTGTGTGTTTCTTAAAAGAGGATTTTCAGTGTTCCAGGGATCCTTGAGTAGATTCAAGGAACACAGAAATGATCATTTTCTAACTTTAAATGGTGTTTCTTTCACTACAGAGGTTCAAATCATTGAAACATTCTGTATAAGTGTTTTTACTTCATAGTACACATCGGAAATTTCAGTTTTGGGGATAAAATCATTGATTAGAGGATCTGATTTAAAGGTATCGACTTATACGATTGTTTTTAGAAACAGGTGAGTATTGGTATCTCTCCATTCAAATTTTACACCTCATGGGAAGGTGTTAGGTAGCCAATGGTGTGTGTGTGTGTGTGTGTGTGTGTGTGTGTGTGTGTGTGTGTGTGTGTGTGTGTGTGTGTGTGTGTGTGTGT
>JAQNCA010000004.1:19046217-19064477 GCA_029783725.1 Acanthurus tractus | reverse complement strand
CCCCCCCCCCCCCCCCCCCCCCCCCCCCCCCCCCCCCCCCCCCCCCCCCCCCCCCCCCCCCCCCCCGCCAGTTCTGTACTTGTCAACCCTCCACATCAGTGAAAGGACTAAATCCGGCCCACAGCGCTCACTGTTCATCACGGCTGCATCTTGCCATACAGTTTATTTTTAAAGCCGTAGTGTTTGGAGGAAAAACTCAAAATGTAATTTAAAAGGATTTTTGATGAGTAAAAACAGCACAAACATGGACTGATCAGAAATGTTTGGCATTAAGTTACCAAAGGAGGGTTCACAACTTGCCAAAAGCTCGGAGTCAAGCTTAAGATTTGATGATGTGTTGTCTGAAAGTTGTAGGTTTTTTAACCCAAAAAAAGAAGCAAAAGTACAAGAAATAGATGTAACAATGCTTTGTAGTTGTTACTTTAGTATTACAGGTTACATTAAATAGGTCCTTTTCATGACTGGCGCATTCAATTTGCAGTATTTCTGCAATGTGTGGATGCTTTTATAGTTCAGGCTAACGATGGCAGCCCCGTCCTGCTCTTTGTTGTCTTTGAGGATGTTTACGGTCCAGCAACCCCAGAGAACATTACAAACTATTTCAGGAGTATGTCTTACAAACTAGTCAGTTATCCTAAAAACTTTTCCTTTATAATGTTTAAAGAGACAACACACTGTTTGAAGATATGTACATGTGTAGGTAAGCTAAGCAGCTGAACAGTGGTACAACAACACATGTGTGATCATGTCTGCAGGAATTAAGAGCTTATTAAAGATCAGTTCCACAGGACGTTTATTTTAAAATGAGTCAAATATTCAGTCCGATTTGGCATTTTTAACTAACTGGTTACTAAGTTAGCTGAAGTACATAGCATCAGTCAATAATATTAGGCAGTTTCTTTTCATTTTTGCTGGAAAAACAGAAATGTGAAACTCACTTTAGTCTGCCTCTGAAATAAAAAAACAATTTTTTAAAAAAATAAATCAAAATCTGCCTCCACAGGCTTCGTCAACAGCTAAATTAGATCTATCAAGTGTTAAACTGTGACAATTTGCTTTAATTCTGTTAAATTGGTTGTTCTAGTGTTTATTACTTCACTAAACAGGCAACATCTGTCAATCAAACAGCACCGGAGCAGAACTGTGGACTTATGAACCCGTTTTTCTTCAGATGTTCTGCTAATTAACTTTAAGCTTTGGAGTTTTTTTTTATTCCTGAGAATAAAATCGGTCCTTTTGTTCATCACAAACACTCTGAAGTCGCTGCTTTAAGTTTGAAAAGAGGTCACATTCACCCAAATGATTTTTTGCCTGCCTTTCACATCTCTTAAATATTAACACCAGCAAATGTTATTGAGATACTTAAAATTTAACTGTCTCCATTTTCCCGGATCAATTTGTCAGTTCTCTCTGTGTTAAACACCCCCCCCCCCGCTCATCGTCTCAGTGCTACTGTTTCCTGGTCAGATTGTTTGATTTGTCTCTTTCAAACCATCTGTTCCCATAGCAGCCAATGATGGACAGTCCAGTGCGGTTATGGGTTGTTAAATACTGTGAGAAGATTTCCTGTTTTTACTACTTTTCACAAGGCAGCAGCCTGTGTGGCTTCTGACTGTGAGCCAGCATCTTTATCATAAATTGTCAGGGTTAAAAGAGTTCTAAAACATTCGTATTAACATAACACTGATTTATCCATCTGATAATAGAGAGTAGTCAGTGCACATATCATCTAGTATGACTAGCAAGTACTGTACTGGCAGAAGAAACATACATAAAGCAGAAGTAAAGTAGTGTGAGCTGCAAATATCAGCTCATCCTGATCAGCAGTTCCCCAACCTGAGGGTCGAGAGCCCTTTGACAGGTCACAGGTTGAATTTGAGGGGTCTCAATTTAATACGCAGATTAGGAAAGGTGATGAAAACAGGCTTCTGACTAACAAAACACTGCTTTTTTCTGAATTTCATGTTCATTGGTGGTGCTACTTAGGATTATTGAAATGCAACACATGATAGCGTTACAGGTAGACAATGCTTCTTGTTAAGAAGTTATAACCACTGATCTGACAAATGATCTGAGGCCATAAAAACCTGAGGATTGTGAATTCACTAAAAATGTTGGAAATGAAATGTTCATCGAAAATAGAAACAGCTGCTTGTCACTAAAGGTCAGGTTTTCATTTGGTCTAATTTGCAGTTATTTTGACAAAAATAACACTGGACCTTTGCAGCCTGCTCTCATCGTTAAAGGGTCCGAGTATATCACTAAAAATTAGTTTTTTGCTTCATCATTTGTTGCTTTTGCTTATAGTAGAATATGCAGATAACTTTCCTGTAAGACGCAATGAGCAAAGCTTCAGCTAAAATTGCCAAATTGACAGAATATAAATGAATCCTGCTGGTCTGTGTGTGTGTGTGTCATGAAGGTGCCTTGAGGTGGAGCAGATTGTAATTATACATTTTCACAGAAGCTAAAGTGCTCATTGAAGTGAAGCCTCGGCTCCTTCCTTCTCCCCCTTCTTATCGTGGGATCTGCCCATTCAGCACTACAGAACACACTCGAGGCATTCGAGAACCAGTTTTCCAGCTCGTCAGTGTAACATGAATGGCACGCACACAATCACACACAATGACTAAACACAAGACTGATCTTGTGCTATGTTGTTACACCTGATTTGCAGGGGAGAACAACCCCCCAGATACTTTTGCTTGTTAAATTGTTTAGTCTTTATTCTCCAATCAGGAAAAAAGTGTCTCTTTACTATAACCAGCTAATTGCCATATCCTGCTGTTTTATTTTGAATCAGCCTGACACAACAACGCTGTTCTGCACAGGAGATTAGTAGAAAAACTGTGGTGAATTTCTCGATATTTGTTTATCCTTAAAGTTGTCTCAACCTTGTGTCTTTGCTCCTCGCCAGTTGGCACCGTGGCATCGTGTTTTCTGCGAGCGACATGCCAGGCTGTCGGGTTGTTTGGGGAGATTTGCAAAGCGTGAGTGAAAGCGGAGTGACACGCCCCATAAAAGCTCTATTGTGCTGCTCTTTAATGCATGTCGGGTCCCAGACGGAGGTCAGGGCCGGCTTAGTGAGGAGGAACAGTATGGGAGTGACCCTCCCCTGCTCACACACGACCTCCTGCAGACACACATACACACACACAAACACACACATTAAATCATACACACAACAACACACTCGCAGGCGGGCATATTGTGCTCATGTGGAAGCACAGGATGATATATAACCTGTGCATGTCTGCAAAGGTCACCATAGCTACCAGTGTGGATTTCCTCAGAGAGTGAATGTTTTCTCAGTCGGCTGTTGGACCCACAAGCCTCCAGTGGCAAACTAAGAATTGCAGCAATGTTAATACACACCTGTTAGCTTTCATTGTCACCGTCTTTTTTCTGTTTTATGTCTCTTAAGAAGGTTTTCACCCACTTGTCTTTGAAAATTTAAATTAAGTTTGTTTGAAATATGGTTGACAGATCATTCTTTGTCCAATAATAAATCTAACTGTGCATTGATTTGATCATTGATTTAATGTACCATAATTACATTGCGTCATAAATATTGTGCTGCATTGAATTACCAGGAAAAGGATCTGATCTCAGACTTCTAAACCAGTGGCTAAATTTATTTTGATATTTATATTTTGCTGCAGATTGGTTCAGATTGTTCAATATTCCAGGTTTGAACCCTTCTGATGGAGCATTGAAGATGCATTGAATTTTTAAAATTTGTAAAACTGTAATATCTTAAAACACAAATTAGCACATTAGGATTCAGGTTGGATGCCTCCTCTTTTGAGAAATGTTGATATGAAAAGTAAATATGACTGTAGAGAGTAGGCCGAGTCATCTTCATAGTCAAGCTTCTGAATGACAGAGATGTTTTTCTTACATGTTTCCACTTCCCCACAAACCTTGAATTTCAAAACTGTGAGGGTTTTTGATAATTGATGACCTTGATAAAAGATTAAAATCACAGTTTAGCATTCAGCAACCAGAATCACCAATTTGCTTAAACTTTCTGCTGTTTTCCTTCAGAAATGAGTCCTTCACATAGTCAAATGTTTGCTTGATGGAAATGTGTCTTTATATTGCAGCCGTGAAAACGTGGCTGATGGTCATGTCTTTAACTCAGAGCAGCATCACTTTTTTTTTTTTTTTCAGTCACTTGGGGACAGCAGAAGAGGTTGTAAACACAGCGTTAAAATATTGTCACCTTTTGAATTTGACATGTTGGATCTGTTGATAAAAAGTTGCTTGTTAACTTTTTTGTTGAGATTCATTAAGAATCGTGTTTGTGTCCCCCTGACAATTTTAACAGTTTTAACAAACAATTTTAATATTTAAATTCTTTTACTTTCTTTGAGCTCTGTTTTGGTTTCCACCGCCTCCTTAGGGAAATTTTGGGCACTTCAGCTGCTAAATATGTCTAACTTTGTCATTTAATGCTACTCAGGTAGTGTTCTGTGGGTCAATTTGCCCTTTTTTTGCCAAAAAGTGCTAAAAAAAGACACTAATTAGAGCTTTAAAAGTGGACCAAAATAAAAATTGAACTAGAAAACCAAATAAAGACCTAAAAATGCCTCAAAGCTGCATAAAGCTGCGGAAAATTGCAGGTGGATACAAAAATAATTCCCTGCGAGTTTTATCACAATGAGAAACCTCTTTTACATTCTATAAAGTCATTTAATTATTTGTTAATAGAACAAAATTCAAACATATTGAATTTTGCAGATTTAAGATCATATCTAAAGGGCCTAAATACTGTCTAATTCATCCTTTGCCCAAATCTGCCCATTTTTATTTCCACCAAATAAATATTTCTGTCCTGATATTGATGCCTTGAGAGGTTATTGTGCAATCTGAAACCTTGCATCCTCTCTTAAGCTCTGCTCCTGCATTCAAAAGCCTAATTCTCTTAGTTCCCTCAGTTCGATCAGACAGGATTTCACATTGGCCACAGAGGTAAAGCGAAATCTCTTGACAGCTATTGATGTCAGGATGCAGGGGCGATGGAGAGGCCGGAGTCTGTTTACAAGATGCTCACATGCACTCGGGATGGCCTGACATTGGGACGACCTCAGAGAGTGCTGCATTCAGCCTGTCTCACTGCCAAATGTGTGCACACACTGGCAGATGTATATAAACCCAACCGACCAGCTTGCCTTTTACAGCGCATGCAGCAGGGTGGTAAAGTGCGCGCGCACACACACACACACACACACACACACACACACACAAACTGAGAAAAGCACAAAATCATGCACCCAAACCTTCTTAGACACGTGGGAGACTGATGACTGCAGATGTACGAGCATGCACACACGCAGGGACACACGTGTGCACATCGGCTGAGCAGCGCACTCTACTGGATTACCTTAATTCAGTTAGCTTTGATTGGTTTAGGGCCTTTTTGAAATATCACTGCTACAGCTACACTATTCGCTATAGCCTCACTGTAGCCAGTAAGGGGGTTTGTGCACTATTTTCAACTGCAAATTGGATCCCAGCGGGTTGCGTGTTTCATATTTGGCTGATGGAGCATATCCAGATGCAGTATATTTAGACCATATAGGCTCATTGCAGGTGGTGCAAGCTAAGGATTGATCGCCATATAAAAATAACACAGCGGCGTAAATCATCTTGTAGCAGCAGCTTTTATTAAAAAAACAAACAAACTTGTGTATCCGGATGTGTCCATGCACGGAGAAAAAAATTGAATTAAACGATAAAACGGAAGCATGTGACACTTGTATGCATTCATGCAAGCCTGTGTGCTGTATTAATTAATTTATTGAAACGGATTACAGTCCAGATTGAGCGCTCATTCATCCAGATCTCACTAATATAATCTGCCTCTAAACATTTCATAGCGACTTATCTTGCTGAGCTCTCCCGTCGGGTGAGCAATATTTATTCTGTTGTGTTGGAGTCTTAGGCTGCTCTGTCAGGGCTGAGAAGGGGTTTATCTGCATCCAGTGGCAGTTGCAGCTCTTTTTGTGCCCCACACCCCACACACACACATACACACACTCCCCTGCCAGCCCACCATCCCGCCCCATTTCGCTGGTCACACCACACTTCCTGTTAAATCCCATTACCACAGCCGTGCGCCGCTCTCCTCACTGTTACAGTCTTTGAGCGAAATCATAAATAGGCCAAGCTGTTGAGTACAGATGCAGCCGAAAATACACTTGCTGTGTTCCCATTCTTACTCATCCTCCACCCACTATATATTTTCCCTCCCCACTCTGTTTTTTTTTTATTTCAGTGATGTCACTATGTGATGTCATCCGGCGCTCGTTCCAAAAATGCCTGTGTCTTACACAAACGGGTGTGTCAGGGTTCATAATATTTTCCTGTTCTCCTGTGAACACACCAGTTTTCCCAAGATTACAAAATAAGATTGTTGCTGCATGTTTTTCCTTTCATAGGAACAATCTTTGAACATTGACAATGTGCTTTAATTTGTGCTTTTCCTTTAATTAATGACAGAAATCTAACACTTACAAACACACACTGTTCAGTAAAAGTGACACTTAGCTAATTGTAGTGTAGATTAATATAAATGCAATGTCACACACATGATGCACATTCCTGATGTTACTGTTGCATATTCCTAATGTCATCATTTAATCATCACACACCCAAACCAGGCCGAGTTTACACACACATTTGTCAAACTGATGTTCAAGCTTTAAACCCAAACTCAAACATGAACCCTCATCCTGACCTGCCTAAACTTAATCTCAGCCAAACCCCACCTTAAACATTCAGCTTAAAGCCAAATATTATTGAATTATACTGAATCCATATTCTAAACATTGATCATTTTAAAATCAAAGCCAAAGTTTAAACCAATCTCAGCCTAAACCCTACTTACAGCTTAATCAAATATTGACTCCAATCTAAACCTTCAAACATAATTCTTACAATAACTGAAGGATTGATCCTGAAAGATGTTTTGTTGGGTGCGATGACCTTAATTTGATGTCTCTCTAAAGGATCAGCTTATTAACAAGCCTCTCATAAACACACACATGTTAACCACCCTCCACATTTCAAACGTCCATCATAGCCGACAGATTTGTTAATATCAGGGACGTGGCAGAGCAGAGGGGAGGGGAGTGAACGAGGGTGGGAGTTAGATTCAGTACAAAGGGTCAGGGGGTCCATGAAGGAGGTGCAGGAGAAGGTCAGAGAAATATAGACTGACAGTCAGTCAGTCAGTCAGTCTGTCAGTCAGTCTGTCAGTCCCACAGTTCAGGCCTGGTTCATTCAATCCCAGCGGGGTATCGACTGTGTAACTACAATCTTCTAATCCTGCATCCTGGCAGATGCCCATAGGAGGGAAACTAGCCACACCAGTACTTCAGCCAGCTCCTGCACCAGCTGGAGCTGCTGCCTGCAGGCCTGCACGACTGCTGCATGACTGACTGCCGCTAAAAACATGCTAACAGGCTTGTGAGAGCAGTGCATTCAGAGGACGATGAAGAGAGAGATGTCTGTGTGTTTGGGCCTGTGTGCTTTTGTGGTGTGCATCGGTGCAATTGTGTGTTAAAGTGGAAGAAATGAGCCACACAAAGAACAGGGAAATGTGTGTGTGTGTGTGTGTGTGTGTGTGTGTGTGTGTGTGTGTGTGTGTGTGTGTGTGTGTGTGTGTGTGTGTGTGTGCGCGTGCTGCAGATTGGGGTTTTAGCTCTGCAACAAACACTTGCAGGCAGAGCTGCCCGGGAGGCAAAAATAATCTCAGTGGTTGAGTCAGATTTCAGCATGTGGAGCAGTCGTCATGCACAGTATCAGGTAGTGTGATGCAATTAGGCTGCAACTAGCTATTATATGATACATTTCACTTTAAATGAATCTTTTATTAATTTTTTTTTAGCCAATCATTTTGTCGAAAAAATCTCAGGGTGCACTGCTGTGCTGTTCTTAGCCATTTTCTGTCTGTTACATTAAAAGGTTCGTCTCTTGGTCATAAATGTAAATTCAGGTTCCAATGAAATAGGAAATGCAAACGAACTGATCATTTTTCTCGCCTCATAAAAACACCTAATAGATTTACAGTTTATTAGCTTATACAAGTGAATTCCAGCCCATTTTTAAGGGCAAGCCAAGTTTACAGGATTGAATCAAGCTGACAGTGTTCCTCTACAAACAGCTGGAAAATCAACATTTCATGTGTTGAGGGAGATTGGGTTTGTTATGGCAATTTTGGATAATGTTAGCAATAATTAATAACCGTGTGTTATGCCATATTTTATGCAAACAAACACCATAACAACAGGTTCATAGTTAGAAGTTGGACAGTTGTGTGTGTTTTAATTTGTGTCTGTTTTATTTACTCATTAAAAAAAGACAAAGGGCTGTTAATAAACAAGAAATTATAACAGCTTTCATTATTGTTGTTGTGAAGAGCAGCCATCTTGGATTTGAAGCCTGCATTGGTGAGGTTCCACTGACTTTCTGAGTCAGAAATCCGGCTTCAGGGAGCATTAAAGTTAAAATTTCCAACCTCAAACTTAGAAAATTCTAACTCCTCAATCTGAAGCTGGATCTCAGCAGCTGGAGGCTTCTTTAACCTGCTTCATCATTAATAAAACACATAGGAGCTATGAGAGAAGCACACCTGCCAACATTAGAAAAGCAAAACACAGGGTTTGGATTAAGAATAGCAGATTTTTTTTGAGCAATTACCTTCTGACCACTGAGCCAGAGCAGCTGGTGGAGAGGGAAGATATTCAGGATAAAAGCCATTAGCTCAGCTGGACTCAGGATTTCTCTTTGCTAACAACCGGTTGCAGTAAAATGAAATGGACACGATAGGGATCTTGCTTGCCAGGCAGTAAAATTAGAGGCTTTTGTGTCCACGTCTCTGCAGAGACCTGTCTCCACCACAACATCCTGGATTAAGTTGGAGCACTGGATAGGCAGCGTGTGGTCCGACTGGAGAAGGGGAAGCAGACTGTGTGTTTAACATCAACGCTGCTCGAACAAGTTAGAGTAGACAGACAGTGTTTGAAGTCGTCAATTATATGGTCATCACTATCTTGTTTATCTACATGGAATCATTTCCTGAATGTATTTTAAAGGTCTATAGTGTATATGTAAATAAATAACTGTATTATGTTACACAAAGGACCACAAACTTTTGTTGTACAACCTTGTGCTGTGCGCAGCAGGAATAAGTTTACCTCGTGTTTTTCCTAAAATGGGACGCACCAGTAGATCAGTGTTCTCTCAAATCCTTTGCTTCCTAATCACACTTGTGTCTTCAAGCCTCAAATTGACTTCTGTATTCAGTAAACAGGGATCCCTGCTTGTGGTGGTCCGGGGTTCTGAGGAGCTTTGCACAAGATGCCGTCTAAGCCGCTGTCTCCCCAGGGAGATTAGCTCTGTCACCCAGGCTGGGAATTAAACCACGACTGGTGAGGGAGATACTGGCACAGACACAAAGCTGAGACTGGACCAGAGGGGAGGGGAAGGGAGCGAGCCGGGTGGGTGTGGATTCACCCATCTGATGCGGCCAGTAAATAAATAACCGTAGTAAACTATAAGTTGTAGCCTGTCATCACCGAATAAATACAATCATAGTCTTGGAGAGGATTCCTGAGGATGAAGTGATCTGGATGGAGGGATTACAGGAAAAGATGAGCAGAGGTGCAGTTCGCCATGAGCAGCGGCAACAATGGCAGTGTGTGTGTCATCACTTTGAGTTGTGTGACATGTGACTAAAAAATTGAATTCGACAAGTTAAATATGGAGATAAACAAATCTGTTTACCTTCCTTTTGAAGGGAAAAGCAGACGGCTTGTACCGTGACGAGATCAAACAGCATGTCAGACACATTGTGTAATTGACGGCGGGCAAAGAACTCCATGTTCCATCAAACCTATCTGCATTCAGCTCGTGGTGAATTTCTCCCTTTGAGGGCATCAGCAGAGACTGAGTTTGAATCAGATACAGAGACTTCAAAAGAAAGTGTGAGGACAGGAAGAGGGCAGACAGAGGTGTTTGAAACTTGTAGAAGTCAGAGTTTTCTTCAGTAACAGGTTGAGAAAAATTGAGAAAATACTGGTCATGAAAAAACACCTTAGCAGAGAAATATGCGGCGAAGGTCGTTTGAGCAGCAAAGAAAGCTGCATTCATTCTGTCCAAATTAAAACTTATGTGCACTAAACATTGGATTTAGCCCCGACCAGGGTTCAGTTCACAGAATATACATAAAATAGGAGGCAAAAATCTCTTTCTGTAGTGATGACTGCACACAGTTCGGTTATTTTCATGTTTTGGTTGCTGTTTCTAAGTGGGCGCTTCTTTCCTGTCGTAGAGACGGCGACTGAGTCAAGGTCCGTCCCTGCTCCAAGCAAAACAGGTTTGACCTCACACTTTCCATCAGGCTGGCCATGAATGATTCACACTGTCCTACTGGTCTATTTTGGCTGGCAACAGAGCTGGTACAGTGAAGTGGGTTTTACACAAAGCAAAAACCGAGAGAGAAGGACGGAAGATTTAAACAGCAGCAGCTGAAACAGCGATGAATAATAATCTGTTTCTCTGCTTCGGTCTCTGAAATTTATTTTTATTTAAAAGACTCAATCCATCCCTCAAGTAGCACTTTGAGGCAAGTGGGTTTGCAAAAAAAAGGAAAATGCAAGAATAATTCATTTCCTTGCAAAACAGCAGCGGAAATTGAGTCCTAAGAATTCAAAATATATTTGTGTGAAAAATAACTTCACAAGGTTTGTGTCTTTGGCCAACAAAATCTAAAGGCATAAAGCCACATTATGTCTAAAATATAAAGGCAGTACAATCTGATTTCACACAGTCACAGAGCCTCTATTGTACCTCTTCCATTTACTAATCTTTTGGAGGAAGAAAAGCAAACTCTACTGCTCGGACATGAACCCTTTTACAGTAATCTGAATGTACTTTAACACATCGATCTCATGTCTGAGTCATAACAGGAATCTTCAAGGTCAAACAGTGACTTTTCCATAAAACAAGCCTGCATTCAGTGCTGGACATGGCACATACAGGGTGTATGCTTTTGTGCATACCACTCACAATCTGATGACATTCATCTGCGCCTTTCGGAGGATTTGTGCAGCAATAAATCAGTCACAGCACCTCACAATCAGTCCCTCACATTTTGACAAAGCGATTTCTCTCTGCAGCCTGAGCAGAATTATCTCAGATGGTTTATGGACCTCCTGTTTGACGGCTTATGAAGTATGAGAGCATTGACATATTACTGCAACTCTGAGATCGGAAATATTAATATCAAGTTATGCTTCCTAGAAAGGAGCCCAGCTTAACTGATCATCAGAACCTTTAAATAACTGTGCCGGGGCAGCAATCTGTTCCTGGAAAATCCTTCACACTTGAAAGCTCAGCACTTTGCATTTATAAAAAGGGGGATTTCTTCCTCTCCTCCTGTCTTCATTTCCCTCTCTCCTTCCTTTCTCTCAGTGCTTTTAGCTCTTTCCCCTGTCATATGAAGCTGCAACTGGTGAAAGAAAGTGCACAGACTTGATAAAAATGAATGATTTTATTAGTCGGTAAGACTAAGCTGGCGTGCAGAAGTCGCTGTTTTATCCGGGCTTTGCGTGCAGTGCGTAGTATTAGCCACAGGACAGATTTCACCACTGGACAGGCAGATGCTTCCCCCCGGAGCATCGTGGAAGCGCCATGTGTTGCTGAATTTGAGCCCGGATAAGACGTCTGTCACACTGAGCTGAATGGGATCTAAAGCACCCTGGTGCATCATTCATCAAAACTCATCCTTATCATTCGTACTCTGAAGTTTTGCTGAACTTTATACCGAGCAGAAATGTCTGAACAGACTATTAACTTTGTGTCTGTTCTCAACTCGCTCGCAGTGAGAGCGACATCATAACCAGATGTTGGCCTGCGATACAGGCTGTCACCATTACTACATGCATGAATCAGACAGTAATTATGTCATGTGATCTGCAATCTGCATTAGAGTAAAGACTTCCTTATTAGACTTGGCTATGACCTGATGCTGGAAATGTTATGTAAGATGCCCACATAGATTAATGTCCTTCTGGCCTTTTGCAGAGTCTGTTTCACATTAGGAGGGGCTGCTAAACATGTTCACAAACAAATTTATATCATTTGGTGGAGATGATTATTGTTATTACTTATAATTACATCCTTTCTCTTTGTCCTTGTGCAGACTGCACTGAGGAGGCGAGGGAGCCGAGAAACGTTTAAGGACAAGAAGTCCTCAAGTCAGGTAAAAAAAACACTCAAATGCAACACACAAAACATTATTACCACCCTTTCCTCTGAATTCAAAACTATAAAATTCTGAATTTGATTAAACCTTGTTTTATTCTTTAATTTCTTAATGTCACAAAAACCCCTAAAAAGATCAAACCCAACAATGAATTGATGCTTATTGCAATAAACTGCCTGTGCATCATTCCTCTGTGCCGTAATGCGTCACAGCATTGTTGTCAAAAACCTTGAAAACACGTCAAGAAACACATCATGAGTCTCCATCTTGTGCTGGGTGACATGTTCGTCCATTAATATAAATCTGTAGAGTTTTTAAAAAATCAATCCCACATGCAAGTGTGAATCACTCCACTGCCAAAAAATAGTTCACAGCAAATACACCGCTTACTCCTGTTTGGACTGTATTTGATAAACACTGCAGTTCTTCACTGTTTCAAGGGATTATTTAGCTTTTTTGGAAATTTTGCTGTAATCCCAGACCATTTTTGTACATGCAGTGTAGAGAATCAATGGGCTTGGGGCCATAGTGTTGGTTTTGGTCTTTTTGGAGTTTTGTTGGTTAAAACAAAAAGTATGAAATATTAAAATATGTATCCTTTTTAATTGTGGTATTCTCATCCCTCTAGGAGGACAGTGCAGATCTCAGGTGCCAGCTCCAGTTTGCCAAGGAGGAATCGAGCCTGATGAGAAAAAAGATGGCGAAGCTGGGCCGCGAGAAGGACGAGCTGGAGCAGGAGCTGCAGAAATACAAGTCTGTTTACGGGGACGTAGACAGTCCTCTTCCCCTGGCCGAGTGCTCCGGCGGTGGTCCCCACACCACCCGAGAGGCTGAGCTGCGATTACGTCTCAAGCTGGTGGAGGAGGAGGCCAACATCTTGGGCAGAAAGATTGTGGAGCTGGAGGTGGAGAACCGCAGCCTGAGGGCGGAAAACGAGGACATCCGCTGTCAGTATGAAAGAGACTGCTTTGGGCGGGAACCCTTCTCCAGCATGCCCTCCTCGCCATACGGTGGCGACGCGCTGGAGTCTGCAAGTGAGCTGCGTCGCCATCTCCAGTTTGTAGAGGAGGAGGCCGAGCTGCTGCGCCGCTCCATCTCAGAGATTGAGGACCACAACAGGCAGCTGACTTCTGAACTCAATCGCTTTAAGTTCGGCCCCAGCAGCAGCTCTGGGCTTGTTGGCGAGGATGGCGGCGAGGGAGGATTATTCAAACCTGGTAACGGGGGCAACGGTAACGGCTCCAGTGGCGGGATGATGATGGAGGAGCTCAAATCAGCCAGGATGCAGATCAACGAGCTGAGTGGGAAGGTGATGAAGCTGCAGTACGAGAACCGAGTCCTCATGTCCAACGTCCAGCGCTGCGACCTGGCTGCACATCTGGGCCTGCGCACCGGCAGCCCTCGAGACAGCGATGCAGAGAGCGATGCAGGGCGGCGAGAGGCCGCTGAGGAGGAGGAGGCAGGGCGACTTCTTCTCCTCCACCCCAAGAGGGAGGGCCCGATCGGAGGCGAGAGTGACTCTGAAGACCTGTTTGAGAAAACGACAACCACCTCAGGGTTCGGAAGCATCAAACCCTCAGACGGCAGCGAGCTCAGCGCCGCTGAGCTGGCGAACCGCAGGAGGGAAGAACGGGAGTCATTCACAAACGTGAAACGTGAGGCAGAACGGCTGGGGAAGACGGTGGATCGTCTGATCACTGACACTGACAGTCTGATCTTCGAGGGCAGGCTGCTGGTGACGACAGGAGAGAGTCTGGAAGGAGGAGCAGCGTCTGGAAACAAACCAGACACCCAGGTCCTGGACACCATCAACACTCGCATGAAGGCCTTCCGCACCGAGCTGCACATATTCATGGAGAAGCTGGACCATGTAGGGGAGGGGCTTAGAGAAAGGACAGACGACCTGTCACCGATGCCAAACCTGACAGAGTCCAGCAGCTTCCTGTCCACGGTCACCTCCATGTCCCGTGACTCTCCCATCGGCACCTTCGGAAGAGACCTGGTAACAGACTTCCAGGTGAGTACAAGAGATACTTCCTGTGACCTTTTCCTCTGATCTTAAGGTGACGCCTCTCCGTGCATTTAGATATCTGCTGATTTTTTTTTAACAAAAAAGACGATTGTTAACAATAAGGGAGAAGGCATGTGAGGTAAAAAAATCAACAAAGCATCCTTCCTGGTTTGTCCAGATGACATCATATCACAGGAAAGGTGAGAGAGAAAAGACATTATCAGTCCAGATGGTTTCATTGATTTAAAACAGCACTAGACAATAAAATGTATTCTGCAGAATCATGTTAAGTAGTGCAAAGCTTTATGAATGACTACGAAAAACCCCAGTGATGTAAATGTAAACGTGAGAATTAATTTAGGTTTGATTCAAACGTCCCCATGTGTGCAGTCATTAGTGGACCATTACAGGCTAAAATAAACTAGATGGGATCTTTAGTCAGCACTGTGTGCACAAAATCAGCTCTAATTAAAGACCTTACAGCTTCAGCAGAAAACATACCATCCACAGCCTCACCTGTCATTTGAAATCTTATTAAGGATGTAAGGATGTAAATCTTATTAGGCAAACAATATAAAGCTTTAAAGACAGATTCGGATTTTTTCAAGTCTATCTTAATACTCACATGCTCATATGTACTGTGAAAGAGTTACATGTCAAGCAACCATTTACTTCTGTCAAAAGTAGCAGCAGTGCAGCTCCACTGTGAGAAACAGGGAAGAAAATCCACAGTCCTTATTCTGTGCACAAATGTAAACTTAAAGGGGAAGCTCAGTGATTTTCACATCAAAGTTTGTCTCTTTGGTGGGTGCTGAGGACTGCAAGCTTGTAAAATTGAAACAAAATTGGTGGTGAAAAGTTGAAAAGAAGTGAGCTTACATGACCTCTGTAGTCTGCTTCTCAACTCTGCTTGAGGTTTTCAGGTTGAGGCTGCATAAGCTGCTGCTTTAACACAATCAAATCCCCAACTGGACAGAACATCTCTTGTTGTGTCGCATCAGTTTTGATCATTTGTTTTAAAAATCTGTTCATTCAAACTCAAGCAATGTTATAGGAGAGCAAAGCTAATTGAAATAAGTGCTCTTTTAAAGTCTGTAGTAGCAACACAGGCCTTTTTAGTGCTGAGCCAACCAAACTGAGTGGCACCATCCAAAAACAAAGGTCTTCTTTGTATTAGTTTCCCTCTTTGTTTCCTTGATAAGATGTTTTGGGATGAAACTGTCTTCCTGGACAAAGTTACCAACACATTTCAGCTCAGCTCAGACTGCTGAAGTCACACATTCACTTTGTCCAAACTGAAGAATGCATTTTTGCATAGAGCAAGGACTGTGGATTTGTCCTTGATTTCTTAAAATGGAGTCGCGCCACAACAGGTGGGAGGTAGTCACTTGTCAGATGGAGACACAGGGGTCTGAGGCAAAGTTCAGCAAGGACAGAAAGTCTTTCTTTGAGCAAAAGGACAAAAATCTTACAAACTAGTCAGACTGTTTCTGTTTTAGGCAAGAGGAGTCAGAGCAGGGATAACTGGTTTGCGGTTTATGATGCTTCATGTTGGTTTTTCCTGTTACTGTGCAGCACTGTGAGTTCACCATGTGCTGGATCAGTTACCCACTTTCAGGGAAAAGTGAGCTGAGATCAAACCATCAGGTTAGGCAGACTTGAAATAAACCGAACCTATCGTTTAAATCCTGGAGAGGAAGTTCAGGGAGACATAGCAGGCCCCTCGCTCCAACATTAGCCACCCAGCTCCGCCACACTGGCACCACTCCCCTGACCCACCACCACCACCACCATCGCTTCCTGCTGCTGCCACATTCACATCTGCATCTCCATGCACATCCTCATAGCCAGCGGACCCTGCCTGCCTGCCTCCTTCTCCCTGCACTCACTGTCTGCAGCTGCCCTGCTTCCAGTCAGCCGGGGTGCTTAGGAGGGTGCTTGAAAGGGTGCTTGGTGTGAATGGAGTAAGTACTGGAGGAGTTTTTGCAGCTTCTTCCATTTGGCTCGATACAAAGCTTTTTCCTGACATGGTGAGATGTTTGCATGATGTGGTTCAGTAAATATTTTTTTCTCTTTACAGCTACACCATGCTATCATTTGTATGACTCATTATGACACAATTATGCTGTAGCTATTTTTTTTTTTTGCACAACATATTATCATGCGCACACACACACACACACACACACACACACACACACACACACACACGTGGGATTGGTTACTCCATGGTGTTGCCAAGGAGACGAACCATGAAAAAATTGTGTGCACTGTCTAAAATAACTTCTTTTCAATAAATTAAAAAAAAAAAAAAAAGGAGTCGAACCCAGAATTGCATGACGCTGTGTGAGTTGCCTGTGGAAGAACCTCGCTGGCTGGCATCCTGCTTCCTGTTTCTTATTTTATTTCAGCTCAGACGACTTGTCAACATGACTGTGTGCTCTTCCAAAGCAGGTTCATTATCTCTGTGCTGCATGATCAGGCAGACATCTTGGATGTCTCTTTCAAATCAGCCAGACTTGTACGGAATAAAACAAGCAGCTCTTTGAAACATTTATCACTTCAAGACCCCAATGTGCTTTGTAGAGATAATAGAGTGAAGCTGCCTCCATATTCATTCTCTCCAATGACTTGTTTGTGCTTTGTTCCTCTGCCTGTAGGACTCGCTAGTTAGTCTGGGTGAAGCTGGGTGGTTTAGTCCAAGCTAACCACTGTACTAACAACTCACACCTGTTCAAATCAGTGAGACGTCTGTCCTTTGAGGGTTGTTGAAGATGATTGAAGGTGCTGAATAGTAGAGTTTTTAAACCTAAATGACTACAGATCAAAAACAGTTGCTGCAGCAGCAAAGAGACGGTGTACAAACCAAAGGTATAATGACTACGTTTTTGAAAATTAAGATATATGCAGAAGTGCATTCACCAGAGGAGGACAGCTCACATGTTTTCTCATAATGAATACTTCAGGGTCCCATAGTTATAAAAAATAGGGGTTTGTTTTCATAATCATCTTGTAAAATGTTGCACATGTTTTCTCGCAGGTATAACTTTAGTATCTCCTAATTATAAAGTGTAAATCTTGATAAAACTAAAGTATTCTGCACAGATTTCATCACTTCTAGTCACTTTAATCAGGTTTCTGCACTCAGGCTATCCAACTGTCCTGTAAAATTAAGATTTTATGTTATAAGATATTCACAAGACAATTATATTGCAATAAACATTTATGTCCAAGATGTTTATGTTGTAATCGTCCTGGCAGAAATATTGTCTTGCAAATAAGAGTTCTATATTCATAGAAGAAGGATTTGCATCTCATATTTTCAACAAACCTTGACACATAAAGTTGTTGAATATTAGTAGTCACTTTATTTTTATTATTTCTTTATTACCATCAGATAAAACTTTAAGGTGCAGCTTGTGTTATTTTACGAGATAATAGTTTGTAACAACTTTAAGATGCCTCGTCATTATTACAAGCTATGAAGTCATAAATGTATTAAAAATATGTCTCCAATTTTTCTTTGGTGAATGCTTCAAGCTTCTGTAGTTCTTTTTTTGGCACACTTTGCACAAAGTTGCTGTTAGCTGCAGAATCCTCATGTTCACAAATAAAGTGAGCACTGCTGCAGGAAGTGGCGCCTCAAAAGCCTCCACTGTTGTTTTTTTTTCTTTTTGAAAAACTGCTGTAATGTCAAAAACAATGTGCATCATACAGGCTTAAGACGCAACTTTCTTTATGATTGCTTCTCCAACACACACGGCTGTGCACCGGCATGTGTTGAACAACCTTTAGCCTGCTATAGCTCTCGCTCTGCAGTTTGCCGTGGTTATCTCTCAGCTGTTGGTTTGGACTCATGTATCCCTCATTGCATGCGCTTCATAACAAGTGTTTTGCATTCTTTGGGGGGGGGGGGGGGGGGGGGGGGGGGGGGGGGGGGGGGGGGGGGGGGGGGGGGGGGGGGGGGGGGGGGGG
>JAQNCA010000004.1:18983754-19001494 GCA_029783725.1 Acanthurus tractus | reverse complement strand
CAGTAAAAAAAAACAAGGACATAACACTAACGTATGAGTAAACATGGTAAGTGTTAAATATTATCAGGCAAACTTTTATATAGACAATATTACTTTGCATTTTATTTTGAAATGTTATCTCTAAACCCGTCGGCACCCCCCTCACCCAGATAAGCATTCCCGGCATGATGTTTTGTCCTGGCTCACATCCCTCCCATCCTCATGTTGCCACGGTGAACGAGCAGCGCGGGCTTCCCTAATGGATCCGAGCACTCCATGTTGCCCGGCAACCCCGTAATGTGTAAACCTGGCAGTGTGTAACGTCAGCGTGCGTGTTAACAGCTGATATGTGTGTTTTTATGTGTGTGTCCTGTAACTCGTACGCCAGGGGTCGAGTCCATTACCAGCAGCTAATGTAAACAAGGGCGGATACGGAGAAGCAGGAAAGTGTTCGCCTTGAAAGCAGGACCTACTTTTCCCTGCACTTCTCCAGAGCCTCATCTGCAATCTGTTTCAGGTTGATCAGCTTCTCTCCTCTATAAACACCATCTGTATTACAAAGGGATGGAAGGAGAGAGAGAGAGAGAGAGAGAAAGAGAGAGGGATGCTGATGAAGATATTATAAACATTAAGTCACTTTACAATTTGAAAACCTTTTAAGCTTTTAATGGCAACAACACATTAAGGCTGAATCAAACTTTAATTTTTAATATGACTGAGTGGAATTTTTTTAATGAACATAGAAAACATCACAACATGGTGTTACAGATGAAGCACTGCAGTGCAACAGAGATGCCCCAGTCTGAAAATCATATTTCTAGGCGTTATGATTACAATGTCCATTGTTAACGTTCATTCACATTCATTTTTTCAGCCCTTCAACACATCAAATCTCTGTGCTGCTTTGCTGGCTGTGGACGTACCTGCAGTCACCAGGACGCAGCTCTGAGCATCCATTATCCTCTCACACAGAGACTCAGAGGAGAAACCAGCAAACTGAACATGAGAAAAACATAAAAAAAGAGAAAAAGCTGAGGACATGACGAACCATCAACGGCCCTTCAGGGTTAAATTTGGTTTATTACAGCTTGAGTCTTATTGTCAGAGTCTTTTCAAACACATCTGTTTACTCTAATATCTGGGAACCAGAGGCATGTGAGCTTGTGGTGATTAAAATGTTTCAAATATTGATGCTGTGAAGAAGCTACAAACTATAAAAAGTTGATGCTTCTAAATGTTGACCAAATGTGAAACATGGTCACAATCCCCTTTTTATTTCCTGACTTATGGCGTTGAATAATGGCACAAAAAGTGTCGCTGCAGAACATGATGATGCCACAATGAGGTTGACCTTTGACCTTTTAATGTAAAATGTTTTTACTTTAACATTTCATCCAATTAGATTCTATTGTGTAAATTTTTATCACAGTTAGTGAATGAACTCTGAAGTTACGGCCACAAACATTTTCGGTGACGTCACTGGATTGCGAAATCTAATCATCAAAAATCAAGTTCTGTTGTTTTTGGTCATAACTTAGCACATTATTCTTCTTGGAAACTAAGAGTTGCATTTATTACAAATGAAACACCATCTTGCTCAGTTTAATGCACTCGGGGTTTTGATGCTCAGTTGCACTTGGTTTGTTATGTCCAGTAAAATATATGTTGTGGCTACTGTTGTGTTAAGCTGCTGTAATGTAACTGACATTACTAAGTCAGTTCACTAAGTCAGTGAAACTGTACTTAACCTTCCATTAACCCTTTAACTGTCCCTTGCAGCCAGAGAGGCTGCAGTTCAGCAGAAGTTACAGTCTCTCTTTACAGTGCAGTCAGACTGATGCACGCTGTTCCTTCTCATTATAATGTAATGCACCCTTGTTCAACATTACGTATAAACCAGACATTCATAATGAATCTTTTATTGGACTATCATCTGCTGCCAGAGGCTCATGCTCTAGCAAAGGTTAATAGTTTACAGAGAGAGTATCAGATTTCAGTGTTGATGACAGTGTTATGAATCAGGTCAGTGCACGAGTGGCATCAGTTGTTCTGCTCCTTCTATGATTTAATTTCATGCAGAGCTAATTTTTGATTAATGTTAACAGTCACATGAGAATCTGAGAAGCTGGCACTATTTTCAAAGAGCCGTTGGTTGTGAAGTGTTATTTATACCAAATATGATTAAAAACTCAGAGTTGGGAAATTTACGACAGTGACCGAGCGTACGAGGTTGCCAACACTCAAGTCGGCCTTTACAAGTTATAAAATAAACCTACTTTGCAGCCTGGAGATATTTTTAACAAGGCTACTAACCTTTGCACAGATGGAGAAGATTTAAAAGCTAAAATAGCCTTGGCTTGACTTGCTTACTAAATTGTACTGACTGTGATGCCTTCCAAGCTGCCCATAGCCTATATATTGAGTGCAGGTGCTGGCGGCATTTTGTTCACACAGACGCCAGCTGATAACTACAGGAGCAGAGCTGTCTGGACTAACAGAAGCAAGAGTTTAGGCTCAGCTCATTTTTATTCCTGAAAACACTGAAAACCTGCATGTTGACTGCCTGTCTCTCAAATAACAAAACAACAAGTGTCAGAAAATCAAGAGACAAAGTCTGTTATACTTTGTTAGCATGCTGGCAATAAATGACGTTAATCCAAACACCGATGAAACAAAGGCTGAACATCATTTGCATCCAGAAAGAAGCTGTTCATCACATGACTTACCACGATGGAGTGAACAGCACCTATCCTTGCACAGGCCAGCATGGTGTAGACGAGCTCAGGGATCATGGGAAGGTAGATTGACACCCTGTCTCCCTTTTTTACACCTTAAAAAAGGGGAAACAAACAGACTTCAGGTTTTTTGCATGGGTCTGATTTTTGTTTCTTCTCAACTGAAACCAGCAAAGTCAACGCTGCTTTAAGAAAACTATGAGCATGCTGGATATGGTTCACAGACTGTATTGTATGTCCAACAGAAGTGTATGCAACAAGTGCAGTACTGGATGTACTGGGCACTGAGCCACATCTAATGAGGTGCAGCATGCTGGTTATGGGTCAATGATGATGCCAGTCTTTGTCTGACAGAATTTAGATTGAACATCTATACATGTAAACCTGAATCTTTGAGCTACAGACTTCTGCTTACATCCAAGTAAAACTCTAATAATGATGTTTTAAGCTTTTGCCAAGGCATGTAAGAGGTCATCACTGTTGAGAGCTGCTTTTGCATTAAGTTCCTTTTCGGGTCATGAATCCAAAAAATGTGGGAATTATGCAATGATGTTGGCATGTATTCATCCCTTTTTTGTCTTTTTCCTCAAACTTTGGACAGCTGAAGTTTAGTTCTAGAAATTAAATTAGCTCTTTTTTAACTACCAAGCATTCCATATCTAAATTACTCTGTTGAGATTTATGAGTTTCTCACCCATCTGCTTTAGGACATTGGCACAGCGGCAGACCTGGCTCAACAGCTGGCGGTAGGTGATGGTCATGTGATGGTCAGGTGAGTTTCCCTCCCTGACAAGAGAATACATAAGAGAAACATGACTCAACTTTGTTACTGTGACGTAAAACATGCAGGCTGCATGAGGTCACAGAAACCTCTCTGATACACCTTAAAAGTACCTTCTCTATGAGTTCTAAAAGTTCACAGGTTAGATAACCTGGTCTTGTTGTTTCTGGATCTATATTGGGTTTGGATGTTTGACAGACAGACTGCTGTTTCAAAACTATGTGACACAATGTTTCCCAGGACAGCAGACCGTTTGGTGGCAGCCCTCTGATGCAGGACAGCAGCCAAAACACTTTAGCAACGTGAGATGGACCTTGTCTGCTGGCTTATGGTGAAATAAATGATTGCAGTGCTGAAGCTCTGCAGCAGATAAAGGGTCATGAAGTGCATCGATGATGTTAAAGTGATGCAGATTACTGCACTATTCTGAGTATGGTCAAAGAAAGTCAGCTTGAGGAAAAGCCTCTTGTATTTCAAAGTAACTGTTTATTGCTTTGTGTCTATAAGCAAGTGTATATCGGAGTAAACCGAATCAAATGAGGAGGTCCACTGGAATCAAGACTGTAAGTCATTAATTCAATACAAAGTGCTCAGTGCTCCTGTTAGCTCTGAATGTGGATTAAGAAAGGCAAGGATTATACATGCCAAATACAACCTATGTTTGAAAGTATAAAAGTGAATTTCATATTTTCTGTGATCAAGATGACTCACAGTTATGCTTATTGTTATTATCTGCTGCTGAAGACTAAAATAAGTGTCAGGGAATCAGGCTTAGATGTAATTAGCCATGTTGGGACAATAACAAAGTAACCTTTGATTCCCCTAAAATATAACATGAATTAGAGAATTTATGTACAAACAAGATTTAAGAAACTAATCCACGTCTTTATCTCTGGTAGGCTGCACTGTAGTAATAGGATTTTCTCTGGTCTTTCTAAAAAAGCTCTTTGACAGCTGCCACTCATTCACAGTGCTGCTGCTTAAGACCCAACAAAGGCCAAGAGAGCTGAGCACATTACTCCAGTTCTCAAAATCCCCACACTGTTGTCATTTAATGCACTACACATTTAGAGATCACTGCAGAATTTCTGGGCAAAATACTGCTTTCAACTCTCCAATCTTCCGAGGTCATATGATATAAAATCCAAACATGGAAAAGCTTCTTTTAGCTGCTGTGCTGCAGATGTCTTAAACGAATTCCAGATTATTGGACTCCACTCTTCTCTATCATTACCCAGAAAGAACAGTGTGTACTGCTGCCTTTAGACTTCATGCAAGTTTTGTACATGCAGCATAAATTTCAGTTTATTATATATTACGCTTTTTCTCTTCTTATTAATTTTACTTTTATTTGTGCAATGTATTCTCCCTTCAAAGTCTGAGTGTTTTGTATAATGCACTCCTTCTCCATATACATTTACTGATCTGAGCAAAGTTTCTTTCTCTTGTCTTAAAGAGGAAAAAGGAAAATGACACTGAGACAAACATGAGTGACGGGACACCTTTCATCACAGAGCACCGAGACTCTCGTCAATCTCTCATTTCAAGCAAACGCTGACAGCTCAAACCAAAAGCTTGATTCCTTTTCTTGTGTCATTGTTGTCACTGTGGATGAGATTGCTTTCATGATGTATTTAATTTTTGTTTTGATTCTGACATCTCTGTAATTCAGAACACTGTGAAAAAAGACACTGTCATTGAAATGCCACACTTTTACATATTTTTTCTGAAAAGAAAACATCTATTAATCCAATGTTATCAACCTGTGTTTTTTATTTGATTTTTAGCAGATGCAACATGAAATGTAGTTACAAATTCAGTCAATAAAAAGACACACATTTGACTTTGGATACTTTGTGGGCTTTCATTTAATGGAGGGTGCTACCATTTGAGGTAGATCCACAGGTGTTGTTTGGACAGGGTGTGAACAAAAGTTTTAAGGGTTTAACAGGTCATAACTAAGTGTTTGGTTACTGATAACTGTAATATAAACATGGTAATAACACAGCAGACACACGCTATATCCTCCTCACATGGCTCTCTGAAACAGACATGGCATGCAGATACCATATTACGCAAGTGCTTTGATGTAATGCAAACACTTGTGTGGTGATGGTCTCTGTGCCCAGTTTCATTGAACCGCTGTTGCTGCTGAGTTGGCACCACTATTTCTTGTTTGCTGAGTCTGCTCAGTTTACAGAGCAAATATGTGCTGTGATGTAAACTGAAAATAACATAAAGCAGAGCCTTTATGGCTCTGGGCATAAGGCTTTCCTGTGAGCAGCAAGGCACTAAAAAGTTAAAAAGTAATTGGAACAGTTCATTGAGCGCACATCTAAAGTATAGCAACAATCAATCCATCTCTTCTTTTCTTATTTGAAGATTCTTGCACAGTTATGCAAAAGTCGGCCTCTGTACTTTATAAAAACACCAGTAGATTTTTACTATGAGTCTTACAGGACTCTGACAGACTAATGTAATGCTAAATTGTAATATGCATTTGACTTAAATGAGATGAAAACTGGAAAAATTTTGCAACAAATCCTCATAAATGTTCTCTGAGTCTCTCTGACACTGCTGTGCTTTGTGCAGAGAGGTTGGCAAGGGGGCCAAACGGTTGCTATTGACTTGAATACCTGACATAACTCTAGTTGGTGTTCCCATCAGAGCCACCATTCATTCTAGGCAGACGTTGTTGCTTACCAGTAATAGGCTACTTTTTCACCGAGATTCCTCTCCCTCACAAGTCTGTCCAGGACGTTATAGCACATGTTGGTTTTGGCCCCCTCCATGCATTTGATATAAATGTTTCCTTTTGTCACATCAAAGTTGTACTGCATCATTGGTCCTGTTGCTGGCTTTTTCCAAAAGAATTCATCAGCAATCTCTTTCCAGAAAGCTAGAACAAAGTGATATTTTATGTCAGTACTACGGGCTGCAGACAGAGCACATAAACACAGAGAAATACTGTGTGCAAACAGGCTTTGGAGGGAAGTAAAAAGCGAGGGAAAAAATAAAGATGTGTTTGACCTACCTTCTGAATTCTCAAGAGACTTCTTGTACAGCGCAAGATAGGAGTTAAAATCAGGCACATGCGCACCCCTCTTCATGTCATCAGGAGGGTAGTACATTTTGTCCCGAGATTCAGATACAACCATTGTGGGAGGACAGATGTCGACAGGCCTGTATCATCAGAGAGTCAGAATATGGGTTAATCTGGAGTCACTGCTGATCTGTCTGGATCCTCCTGGGTAAGGTAAGAACACTACAAGGCCTCCTCTGAAGCGACACAGTTTAGCATGCATAAGACCCACCTCTAATCCCTGAGCTGAAGGCTCTCTTCAGGTCTGCTTAGGGCCAGAGCAGCCAATCCGCTCTCATGGTGCGGCACTCCCACTTTTTCATTGGTTGAGCCCTCTCTGGCCTGTCAGTGGTATTATTTTTCCAAGCAAGGAAGTGGAGGAGGATGGTGATGAGGAGAGGGAGGAGTGCTGCAGGATGAATGCTAGGGATTCAGGCAGGCATAGGGGAGTTTATGTGACAGGGAAGGTGATGAGTAGAGAAAGAGTGCCAGTGCAAAAGAGAGACAGAGATGGAAAACAACATTGTGTTCACTGATACCTAGTAGACAAAGTCCTTGAACCTCAAGATATTATTATTTATTGCTCTTCACATAGTAGCTTTAGTATTTTAAAGGTATTTATTTAGTTAACTTGCACAATAAAAGGAGGCAGTTTTAGGGAAAACAGAAATATTATTCTTTAGACCAAATTAGATGTTTGATTTGGTTTTTTATTTGTTATTATGACTTTTAGCAACATAAACACTCTTTTTCTTACTGAGTAATCTATTTCAGATTTTGGTTTTGTCACAATTAGAACATTAAATGTACTAAATTTACACCCTATTTTCACTGTCACATAAATATATTATAATTTTGTAGCTTATACAGTATTGTTATTTTTTCATTATGTAATATTGTGTCTTTTAACAATGTGATCGTTTTTAGATCTGGACATTTCACTGAAAAACCTGCAACGTGCGCTACCATTCCAGTTACATAACAGATCTCAGGGGAAATGTCCAAAAGGCTGTTGCCATCGTTTGGTTTTGATATCAAATTTCTATCTGGGATCGATTAAAATGCGCAGCGACTGACGTTGCATCTTACGTCAGACCCGCTCAATCGAGCGCGAGAGATTGTGTTGATGTCGGCCTGTGCTGTCCCGTCCATTTGCTAACGTACCGGGACCAAATCTCAAGCTTAAAGATGTTTTTGTCTGCTGCTGTTCGCTCTGCGGTATCGCAGACGGTAAGGTTGTTTTCGTCTTATAACTCTGGCTAAAGATTTTAATTCCCTTTACGATTATTTGGATACAAGAAGCTATGACACCCCGCAAGGGCAAGCAGTGGAGGCCGCTAAGCTAACGTTGGGTAACATTGGCATGCTAGCTACATGCATAACTACTGTCAAACGTTTAACATTACAAGGTGCTCTTTAGACAAAATGATCAATTCTAAGGGAAATATACCCGGGGCAGTGGCAGATTAAAACATAAATATCACAGAATTTACTCTGTCATGCACTTTAATTTGACATTGAATGATTTTTTCCCACTATGTACATACTCCGAAAATTTTGCAATATGACATTAATCCATTTGTTAAACAAGTCGATAAAAGCTTTTATCATTTAGGCACGACCCAGTATTAAAGGTCATATAATGCAAATTAATACATTTATGATACTACTACTAATGTGCGATTTTTCTTCTTTTTATATCTTTTCGATCTACAATAACTACACTTTAATCTTTATAATTGACATGCTATTTTGCTGTTGTTTGTTATCTAAATTTGGGGTGTTAATTGTCCCTGAAATTAACTACGTAGCACATAATCTTTGTGATTCTGTCTAATTTTTCTTTTTCTGTTCAAATTATTTATTATTCGATCTTTTCAGATGGCTTCTTTTCCCAAAAAACACGTATCCACCGAAGGTCTTCCTTTTGGGCAGTTCGCATATCATTTCACACAATAACGTTACTATTCTGCTCACTGGTCTTCTTTACTGTATTTGCACGCAGGCCAGACAGGTCAGGGGTCTGCATCGATCTGCAGTGCGTGCTGGAGCTGGTGGCATCTTTGTGGTGAGTTACAGTTTCTTTGCAATGTCAAGAGATGTGAGAAATTTGTAAGTGTGAGAGTGAAAAATAATATAATCAGTGCTCAACCCAAATGGGGCCATATATTATCTTCATGCAAAAGACCAGTTTTACTTATTTTGGTATGATATTTACACATCATACCAAAAGAAAAAAATCACAACCAAAAATGTAAGTCATTTGAGTGTTATAAGCTGTATTTACTTGCTGTTCAGATGTTTACAGATGTTAATGGTCTTGGTAAATGTTTCACGATAATTGGCCAGTAAAACTAATCTGTAAATTTGATGTGTGTTTGTGTTGAGCTGGTGCTTTCATTTTGGCTGAAATAATCCCAAAGGCATCCATTTTCCAAAAGCTCTTAATTTATCCCAGGAGCAGCCTGTAGAACCTATTAGAGCCATGCTTTGCAACAAAAACATCACAGGTGATATTTTAATGTAATGGAAACTTACCATGGTTTCATTGCCCCTTGATAGTAAAGATGTTTTTAGCCTGTGATTGGTGGAAATTCAGTTTGGATGTATAATCAGAGAGCCACTCCTCTTCAATCAAGAATGTTGCTTTTTACACTTTTAACTTCCAACACCACTAATTGTTCTTGAAATGTTCTTTTTCTTAATTGCACAAAGGATGTTTGTTGCTCACAAGGGGGCAGTGTGTGCAGAAGCTTAAATTATTTGCTTCTGTCTTGAGTCTGTTGTTTGGCCTGATGAAGCACCTGTTTCCCTTTTGGGTTTAGTTAATAGTTTTTTTCACATTTTATCAGATACTATGAGATTCTTCTCATAATCCTGTTAATCACATAGGAGACCCTATGGTGTGAAAATTCATTATTACAGCAAAGTCATATTGATAGCTTTTGATCAGGATTAGTAAATTAGCTGATTAGTGAAATTCAAAGATGAATAAAGTTACACCTTTACTGTAAACCATGATAACACCAATGTTAATATCTTTTAATAACACTGTGTTATTTCTGTCTTAGCACAGAGATACTCCTGACAACAACCCTGATACTCCTTTTGAGTTCACTGAGGAGAACAAAAAGGTAAGGTTAACTGTATGCAGGCAACACAGTTACTCTAGACTGCTGTGAATACTGTTACTAATACCCAGGTGTGCAGGTGTGGACCAGCAAACGGAACTGATGTTTTGACCAAAACTTAAATGCCAATAATGTAGCTATATTGAAAGGATGATTAATGGTGCTTTTTAAATACATTAATTCAATGAGATTTTTTAAAAATCATTAGTTAAAATAATGATTAAGGGGGTAAAGACAAATATTAGAATAGTCTGGCAAGTTCAGAAAATGATATCACTTTACTGTATTGCCTTTAAACCGATGAAAAGTTAAAAATGATACTTTCACAATACAATGATATTTTCCAGCTTGCCTAAATGTAAATTCTGTGGTGACAATGGTAACACTTTTGCCTGACAGCAAGAGAGCGTGGGCTTATCCAGGATCACATGTACAGTTTTAGTTTTCAAAAAAAGTATGTAACATGGATGCTGGAATGTTGCTGTACAAGGTGTTTCTTTTTCGTCCTGTCTGTTTATGACACCTAATAACATAAATACAAGTTCAAGGCATTTCAGTGTTGCTTTTCATGCTTTTAGTTTGTGGAAATTTATTTTCTCATGAAGGTCGTGAAGACGCAGAATCAAAAAAACTGACCTATTTAAAGGGTTACTTGTCAGTCTGATGTTTACTCCATTTGAAAAAAAGCTTATGTGAACACAAACTGAGCCAGAACTAAAATTCAACGATGTATTTTTCTTTTCTCACTCTGGAAATGAACCAAACCACGGATGCGAAAGCATCCTGAGCACCTGATCATTATAACCAAAACAAAACAAGAATTATTTTGTTCTGTTTTACTTGATATCACTTATAAAGATTATGTCAATCTATGTTAAAGTGCAGAGAAGAAATGCGATGATTCTTATTCTGGGTAACTCCACATTCATTGTAAAATGTCTCTTTTTTTCCCCCCTGCAGAGGATTGAGGCGATTATTTCAATGTACCCTATTGGGCACAAGCAAGCTGCCACAATCCCCGTGTTGGATGTAGCCCAAAGGCAACATGGATGGCTCCCGATCTCCGCAATGAACAAGGCACAGTAATTCTTTGGTGTTTTACAGCTGTGTGATGCTACTTTGTCTGAACAATATTTTTGTGAGAGACCAAACAACAACTATGTCTCACGTGTCATGTAAGGGAACTTCATGAATATTTGTAATTGTTTTCATCTAGGTTGCTGAGGTGCTGGAAATCGCTCCCATGAGAGTGTATGAAGTAGCGACATTCTATACGATGTTCCTGCGTCAGCCCGTGGGAAAATACTTCATTCAAATCTGTACAACAACACCCTGCATGCTCTGCAACTCAGACAGCATCCTGGAGGCCATCCAAAAAAAACTGGGTACGAGAGTCATTTTCCATTTAATGACATAACATTAATGAAGAGATGAAAAACACAGATAAATCAGTCTTTTTTATTTATTGTGGATACTTGACATATACAAAGACATGACAACAAACATGTAAATATACAATTGTCTCTGCAGTTTAAACAACAGTGAGCTGTAACAGCATATAAGACTGAAATCAAGCCTCAGTTTTTAGACATTATTCGGACCAAATCAGGCGTTGCATCAAATACCCCAATTCTTCTGTCCATTTAAATTTGGGTAGTCTGTTAAAAAAGGAAGGGTGCGAACTGCAAGGGTTGCAGGTAAAAAGCGCAGCAGCCGTGTGTGGAAAAGTAAAAACAGATACATTTTAGAGAAACACAACTTGACGTCACACTGTCGTGATCAGAATGAGCCAAGCTTAAAAACCCTGCCACTGGGAAGTACAGAGACATTGATTTGCATTTGCAAATGATCCAAGTATCCCAAACCGCTGCACAGGCTTGGGATAATGGCCACACATCTGATTTGGTCTGAATATAGCCTTGACCCTCTTTAGTCCATGTGGCACTTATCAGAGCACCATCACATCTGTTATTCTTTGTCTCATAACTCATATGTAGTGTTACATAGACTTCATAGTGTTTATCTTAAAAATGTCAGAGGAAAATAGCTAAAATAAAACATGTCTTAATTTGTTTTTTATAGGTATCAAGGTTGGAGAGACCACTGCAGATAAGATGTTCACATTAATAGAAGTGGAATGCCTGGGTGCCTGTGTGAATGCACCAATGGTCCAGATCAATGACAACTATTATGTAAGTGCTTGAGGACTCAGACTGCAGATGGCTTCCTTATTGAAAATTATAACCAAATTAACAAAACTAGGTTAAAACCTGAAATGTGTTTTGCAAAGAATGTCTGCAGAGAATACATCTCTGAGCCCCATTTCAACAGTGCTGCCTTTAATTTCTTTTAGGAAGCCGATGCAGGTGTGGCACAGCCTTTACTTACAATATTTAAAACAAATAAAAATGGTTTTATTAGTGATAATATTGCTGGAATAATAGTGTCTCATCTATAATCTCAGTTGGGAAAAGGATCAACTTTAAGTCAGTTGTGACCGTGTTTTAAGTTTATAGTTAAACCTTATATGAAACTAATTCTGCACACAGTTGCTGTGGGGAATTTAGTTTAAGCTGAGTTTTGTTAATAGCTGAAATTTAAGTAAATATGACTGCAAACATGGAATAATCTGCAATACTTAAAATTGCTGTGGTATGATCATTAGAGGCAGACAAGGTACAGCATGCTAGGAGAAAGGCAGTAGTGAGTTTAGCAGTGTTCATAGTAAGCACTCAGAAATTAATGCATGCATTTGAGGTAATCAGTTCCATTAATTACACACTTAGTTTAATTTAAGATGGTAAAGATTGTAAACAAGCACATGCCAGGTTGTTGTACTTCCTCGTGAAACTTGTTTTTGCTTAAAATTAATCTGTCCTTTCTTAACCTGCTGTAGTTTCCTTGATTAAAACAGATTAAGTCATTTAGTCTTAAGCCACAGTTTTAACATACAAGCGTATTTAGTGATTTGGATTTGAACGGACAGTTTTATTGTTAATGATAGCATGTTGTTTACATTAGGCCCACTAATAATGGATAATGTATTCCTCCAGACCACAGACACATGCAAAAGGCAACATCTTGATTATTACTATATCTGATACTGTTTTTGAAGCAAAAAACGTCAGAGAGAATAATAATTCTGGATGTCCTTTTATCACTGATAATTGTTAAATTGTTAAAATAATGCAAAGGAAGTATTTCAAGTATTGCCTCCTACCACTTTCTTCTTAGGAATGAATTGGTTGAAGGTAATGAAAAACTTTTAGTAGCGGACTGATTAACTGTAAGACCATCAGCAATGAAAGCTGCTCACTATTCTGCTTCTCCTTATTCATCCTCCTTTTGTCCAGGAGGACCTCACACCTAAGGACATTGAGGACATTATTGATGAACTTAAAGCAGGAAGAGTCCCACCACCTGGGCCCAGGTACTTAAAAATTACCACCAGAAATTAGTTGTTATATTTTTCTGTTTGAATAATGAAATTTACGTGAATAGTAAACTGAACTATTGTTTGTACACCATAAAAAAATTCTTGTTACTCTTTTTTTACAGGGGCGGACGTTTTTCATGTGAGCCTGCTGGTGGTTTGACTTCTCTGACAGAGCCTCCCAAAGGACCAGGCTTTGGCGTAAGACAGGACCTGTAATCGTTCTCGGCCACAATTTACAGCGACTGTCTCTGGAGCTGAAATCACGTTTAACTCAAAATGTTGTGTAAATAAACTGTTCATGTATCTACGATCTTGGTGTGTAACTTAATGGTTTTAACACGGGGAAAGTAATTTATCTGAAACAAAGCACATCTTATAGTCCTGACTGCGCACTTATAATTTGCTCAGTGAGGACAACAGCATCTATGAGGAACCCTGGGCAATAGAGCTTAACATAGAGCTGTATATACTTACTGTAGGCCTGAAAGCTATGTATCTTCTAAATTTTTTCAGGAATCTTGAGAAATTTGTCACTTCATGAAATTATTCTGTCATTTGTTTTCCTAGAAGATTTTCTGCAGTCAAGTGAAAGTTCTTTCCGCTCTGGGCTGTTGTAGCCGACCAAAATGCCTAACATTGTAAACTCTGTAAAATTGGTTATTGGAAATCACCCATCCTTACCACATGATGCTAGCTGTAAAACAAGAAATACACACACAGCACCTTCAAGAGATGCGCATTTATCTCGTGCAATGGTGGCACATGAGATGTCTGCAGTACGTCTAGTGGTACCTCGAAAAACAGAAATCACACACACAAAAAACCCAACACACCGTTGTCTGAAGTCCAAATTTGCAAATGTTACAACGTTTAAACAAGTTACTTTGAATTCACATCACACTGAGGCTTTTTTCAGTTTATGCAAGACAACTATGTATTTGTGAATAAGATTGTTCTGAATTGAAATTTTCACTTGTCAGAAACAAAATGATAATCTTACATTTGTTTTTTTTTTAATAAGTCAATTCCAATGGAGATATATATTCACACACCCTTGACTGAAATGGGGGTATCATTGAGGGGTTTAAGCACATGGTAAAAATAACTCTTATTTATCATTTATTACAGTTTATCTGAAATTACCACTTTGACAAGCCATGTTAGATTTATATTTTGACTATTTGGACACGAAACTCTTTAAAGTACAGATACGTTTAAGGTTAATCTGGTCACATTATTATCTGACAAACCCTCTTGCCTTCAACACGCAGCCCCCTTCCTAAATGTGCCCCTGTCATTTCCATCACGCCCCGGTGGCGTTTTTGTGTCTAGCCGGTGCCCCTCCCCCACTCCGGTTTCCTCTTGCGACTTTCAAGCCTGCTCTGCAACATACAATATTATACATTAGGACGCATGCGCGCACTGCACGTACTCCATGATGCAAATGTCACTGCGCAACCAGTTCAAAGCTGCCCGATACAATGAGTTGGCGGCCTGAAAGGGTGAATAAGACGATGAGTTTGTAATTGAAACCGTGGCCAGACTATGTACGTATGCTCACAAAGTAGGAGCAGCCATTCCACTGATAACCTCAACCGTGATCTTCGAGAAAATTCCCACCGACCGCAACACAGCAGCGGAAAAGATGACGTCAAGTGCCCATTACTGCTCTCCCTCTCCATTCCTCTCAGTCCAAATTCACACGCTAATAGCCGTCAACAGATGTTCTATACACCACCAGCTTACAAAATTTGAAAGCACAGAGAACATTCTCAACGTTAAAAGTACGGATTTACTCACAACATCTCTAAGATAAGAGTTAAATCGTTTGACACATACCCATCTCATCTATCCAGCAGACGGAGACCTTATAAGCTCGATGGGGCTCAAATGGTCACGTGTCCCATCTCGGCCAATCAGAACGACGCTTGCATGTTTTGCTCGGCTTTTCTGAGAGGACGGGCGACGAACGGCTGGGATGTTTTCAAAACCAGCGATGAACGTCACACCGCCGTAGGCTACGGTTAACGTCCAGTATTTAGGAAATAACTATAATATTGCGCAATATTCATATATAGTTGAACCTGAATGAGTCGGTGGGAACGCGTAACCCAGTGTAAAGGTAAGCGAAAAACTAGCTTTGTTGTTTTAGTGCCTCGTAACATAAGGGCCAAATTCATAGTTAACGTTAGCCATCTGGCTAAGTTCTACAGCGAGCAGGCTAACGTTAAGCTAACGTGAAGTAAACTGCGTGCGAAAAAGGAATGTTATGTGTCTGCGTGGGCTTCGTATAGTTGTGTGCCACGTGCGTTACACACATTGAGTACTTTCTCTTTGCTTAATGAAAATTTTCCCGTATCTGCTTTTTGTATGTAATATTGCTTCTTTGAAGCGAGAGTACAGAAAGGCGACAGGAAAATGTCGGGGCGAAACGGAGAGAGCTGGGTTAGCCCAAGTCAGCCAGGCAGCGAGGCTGTGTGAGGCTGGAAGAGCTTGCTAGCTAGCTTGATGAAGCGCTGGGGAGGGGGAACATTGTGAGGGCAGCGAAGGGGCTGCAGTGAGCTTTTGTCTCGGGCTGTGCTGTGCTCCCGTGCTGAATATTGTCATTAAAAAATGAACATGAATATTCCTCGCTGGTCATAGAATAACATTACAAAACGCGGTTACTTGTGGAATGCATTTCAGGGCATAACGTTAACGTTAGAGAAGCTTGTTATGTTTACCAACCATAGCCAAGTTGGAAATTTTAGCGCTCAACAACATATTGCTGTCTGTGCGTTGAAGGCAGGCACGAGCGACATTACCGTGAGGTGGGTGGTGTTGTCTACAGTGATCTCGCTAACGCCACAGTTTATCAACACCCAGCTCAGTTGCAGGCATAACGTTAATAGCAAGAAAATTGCATGTAAAATATAGCTATGATTTGCTAATTCATACAAGGAACTAGCATAGCTTGAAAAACCAGGAGCTTGCGCCTCCCAGCCAATGACTGTGACATCTTGGGGGTGTGTTGCCTGATACAAAAGCTGCCTGTTTTTAGATGGCTCGCCGTGCAACGAGCCAGCAAATCCTCAACCTTACAGTAATATATAAAGTTTAAGAGGCTATTTTGTATAAACAACATTTAAACACAGTTTAACTTAGCTTCTTAAACCATCCATATATTACAAGCAGTATCGAGTAATGGTGAAAATGCCAGCATATTAAATGCTATTAATGTCAGACACATGTACTCGTGTTCTGTTAATAATGGAAGGGGGGATATAACACATTCGACATGAATACATGAAAAATATTAATATTGAATAGAACATAGAAATGAGAGATTTGAACAGTAAAAAATACTCTTGCACTAAATTGCTTGGTATTGTCAAAGGTGAAATATTTAGTCTTTTGTAAGACAAAGGTGGAGAAAGCCTGAAATGTAAGACCACACTGGTATAGACAGTAAAAAGGGGACAGCAGTTTCTATTTTTAATCAGCACACTTTTGAGTTTTCTCATGTTTACAAAAAAAATAGTCTGTGATCTCGACATTATAGAGTTTTTTCTTTTTGTGACAACATGAAAGCTGTTTGCTTTTTTGTTGCTTTGCACTACTTGTGATCACAAAACAATCATGCTGAAGAAAAAAGGTTCATGCCAACAGTATGTTGGAAAACACACCATGTTAGCTTTATGTTTTTTCCCTTCAGTTGATGTTCTCAAGAGAACAAAGTTGTTACGCTGACATCAAATATATTTTCTTATGGCTAAAACAATCACATAAATAATCTTAGCCCATGGTCTCCCTGGACCTTGTTATTAATGTTTATGTGAAATTAACATTTGAAAAAGTGAGACTCATCACAGCCAATTGATATTTGCCCTTAATTTGCACTGTGCATCATGTTGCGCATAGTTAGTGATATCAGAGCTTTTAGTTTAGTTACGTGTCCCATTTACTCACACTCATTTTAAAAAATGTTAATGCAGAAGTATGTAAGATAGAGAGTTTTTGTAGGTTTTCAATTCACCTAAAACTAAAAACTACACTTACTTGTTTTACTCATTATCACACCTTAAACTAGAGACGAAAAAACTCATTGATGAAATTATGGAAATGTACTCAGGTCCAAACCTGCATACTTTCAGTTATTGTCTGTAATTAGCTTTTTGACTCACCAACAAACTCAAGGGGACTTGCAGATGTACGTTTCTGTTCATTTAATTGAGATAATTACTTTGTTAAACGCAAACTTTGAAAAGACATTGTAAAGACATTGAAAAGACAAAAACATTTGCAGCACTTTTGAAAATCACTTGTAGTCCTGAATAGAACTCAAGCCTTGATCTCATAATTCCACTAAAGTTAAAGTTAAGGATCAAACCTAAAAGCAAATTTGAAGGTTTTGTAAACCTGTCTCTGACCCACTGTTGAGTTGCATGTGTGTGTGCGTGGCAGCAAATCGGCAGCAAGTAATAGTTTAGCAAAGTAGTTGATGTTGTGTATGGTAAACAGTGCTGTAAAACTGGGAGCACTCAAAATGGTCATTTTTGCAGCACTGTTCAAACAGATCTTTAAAAACACATATGGATATATGTGTGTGTGTGTGTG
>JAQNCA010000004.1:18945073-18969224 GCA_029783725.1 Acanthurus tractus | reverse complement strand
GCTGCTGCTGCTGCTGCTGCTGCTGCTGCTGCTGCTGCTGCTGGTGGCGTACTCTGCGCTCTGTGTGTCAGGCTCAGTGCTATTCTTAGCCCTCTTCCCTCCCTGTCCCATTCTGCAGTCTGTGGATCAGGTTACCGTACTGTGTGTACTCTTCATCTATCCCAGCTACACCACCACACTCTTCACCACTCCTCCCCCCAGCATACATCCCTACACCAACTCCCCCCTCCCCAGCTCCTAAAACCCCCCAAACCGCCACACTCACACAAGGACATACACTGGAGCAGCCGCTCTGCTGTCAGGGCCAACATGCTCCAGCACTACAGGGAAATGGTTGTTATTGTTGTTAGTCAGGAACCAGTGGAGTTAAAGTGCAGGAACACCAGGTTATAAATAAATACAGAGACATCTGCTACTCAGGAGGACTACCGGGACAGCCAGCACACTTAACTTTGGCTTTCACCGACTTAGTGGATATTTAGAATTTTTAAAAATTCAGAGCCATGCTTTTTCACTCCAAGTGTTTTGTCATATCCAGGTTTTAAGGATAATTTAGGAACTGTTATATTTAGAATTCACATAATTTATAAAAGTAAATTGACCTTCCCATGCCTGTTGGCCACCACATGTTGGCCATTCCCTAAAAAAACACTGTGGCTACGTGGCAAATACAACCTAGCAGATGAATTCAATCAATTTGAGCCTTGGATTAATTTCTTTATTGTCTCTACCCTCCAACACATCTGAAAATAGCTCTTCAGTCCAATGTAACATCTTAAAATGTCCTGTTTATTCTAAGTATGAAGCTTAAGATATTAAATTAACATAAGGCAAAGATAAACAGAAAATGTTTACAATTAATAAGTTAGAAATCTAGGAACTTTGGGCATTTTGGCTTGAAATTTACCAAGCAATTACAGAACGTAAACAAACCCTTAATGAAAAAAATAATTGTCATTTATTAAAAAATTTTCAATTATTTTCCGTAAATGGTACAATCCATTTATTGACTTGAATATCTCAAGTTGTTGCATTTTTCTTACATTGCTGTATTATTTGCTTTATTTTCTTTGTCTTTCTTTTATAGCAAAAATGGCAACCGTTCTCTGAACGCACCATTTCCAATTTAGGGATTTGCTGCTTTTCCCTGTTTTTTATTTAATCATGAACTCAATATTTTAGTTTGAAATAAAACATATGAAGACATTTCATTGGGAGCTGGATAAAAAAACTGGACAGTATTTTCTGACATTTTAAAGACAAAGTGTTTATTTCATTGGGTGAAAAATGCTTGGCATATAAATCAGTAATAAATCAGTCACTCGTTGCAGCCTTAGTCTATTTTTTTTTTCTCTTCAGTGTCCTCTCCTTGGCTGCTAAATTATTCACCACATCAGTGATGTTGAGGCTGAGGGAACCAGCCATTCCGAGTGTCTCTGGTGTCACATCTCTCTATGTAGCACTCCCACCCCTTCACAATTGTGATTTTGCAGTTTGATTGTCTGTTTTATTGAAATTACGTGTCAGAGATTTGTTGCTGTCACTGTTTTCACAGCAAAGGATCCAGTGTCACACTAGTCTCAGCTTTAGTCTCTGTGAACTATAGTAGTCATGAAGGCAGGGTATGATCTAGACTTGAAACAGCCCAAGGTTAATGGCAGAGCTTGCAGGGGCTTATGCAGTCCTGAGCTGCTCATGAAACGCAGTGAATGCGAATGCCAAACTGTCGAGAGCCCAAATACCTCTGTAATTATAGTCACGCCCTCCTCGCCTTGTCTCTGGGCCAGATTGGAGTCCTGTCAGCGTTTGTTTTCTGGTCTGGCCCTGGGCTGTCCATACCGCTTTAATACCCCCGATACACGAGCCTCTTTACACCAACGTGTTCGCTGTGCACTGCTCAATCCCCCCTTTCAGCTGACTGAATGACGGTGCTGCTGCATACTTGCTATCTGCTGACTAATGATGGACCTCTCACTGGCCTCTGCTGAGCAGCAGGGCTGTATGCTGGAAAAACGATACCTGTCAACACTGTGCTATTACTCTGGAGCAAAGGTTGTAAAGATATCTGAGGAAACCAAATGTTGGATTTGTCTGAGAGGTCTAGTTTTCTCATATGTAATATAATAAATCTGACAGGATTCTGTCTGGAAAGGCAAATTGCAGGTGCAACTTTTGTAAATGTGCCCTGTTGTCTATGGTAGATTAAACCATTTTAATAGTCTTGTAGCATTTTAATATGTTTTAATCCCAAAAGTATGATTAGGAAGGATAAAGATCATATTTCGTTGCACAAAATACAGTTCCATGAAAAAACACTAGAGCTAAACTGAGTTATTTTCTTCATTGATTTTCATCATAGATACTAATTATTTGTATGAACAAGAAATTGTCAAAATAAGTTTTTTTTTTTAAAAAGCCCATAACAAATTTGCAGAGCCCAAATGTGATCTTCAAATCATTTGTTTCTTTCAGACTTAAAGTTCAGAACTCAGAGCTTTTAATTTATATGCATACAGACAAACAGTTAAGTCTCAATTAAGTAACTGAAGCTAGAAAATGTTTGATATTCTTCTTTTTCTCCTCCTTCATTGAAGAACCGATTATGAAAAATGTTGCATGTTTTCTGTTGTTTGAATAATAACCTCATGGATTTATTATTTAAGCACTGTATCCAAAATGTCTACATTATACAAATAAAGAAAACCCCTTATTCTCAAAAGTTTTCTCACTAAATCAAGATTTGATACTATATATATTAAAAAAGTATCTCATATTGACAAAACAACAGTTTCCTTCTCTTTTTTTATTGTGTGGCGGAACAGTCACTCCGTTGATGTGTCTGTCTTGGAGTGTTTCAGCTACTAAAACTTGTAAGACTTGCAGCTTTCACATAAGTCCTCCATACCCAACATAATTGCCCCATGTGAATGCGATGTGTACGAAGTGTCATTACGTGCTTGTTATCTTGATGACATCTCATAATTGAAGGTCTACTTTGTGTTATGGTCCATTTAACTACAGTGGAAACATCTTTTGTTTTACTTTTGTTTCATACATAGGCTATAATCAATTGTACTATTTGTGGTAGTGTGGTGTGTCACTGTTGCCTGAGCTGTTTTTAGGACTGGCGTGTTGTTTCTCACATCATAACCTCAACATTTAAATCTATTTGCTGTTTGTAATAATACTCGTGTCCTTTGGGCCTTTCTACAGTAGTTGTGATTGAAAAGCAACCACTCTTTTCCATGGTATTGTTTACATCATCTGTGGTTAGCATTGCAAACCCCTTTGCTAACTTTATATGAACTGCATATAGGGTAGTATGGTGTGTAGCTTTGCCACGAGTTAATTGTTTTGCAGTCCTGCTGTGGACACAAAGACCAAAATGACAGAATGGTATGACATAGATAGAAACAGTACATGTAGACTTACACAGAGTGTTTCTAGAAATCTGATACGGTCAAATTGATTTTGAGATTGTTGTATTGTGGTGATTTTGTTTTCTGCTTAATGTGTTAGTACTTTAATCTTTTGACCCGACAATACATAACAGATGAAGATGCCACCTTGGGCTTATTTACTGTCATTGTTGTATCATTATAGAATTCTTTGCTCAGTTATTTTATTAATGTAACCAAATGAGGGAAAGTGAGTTCAGGTTTACATCATCAAATTGCTTGTTCAACCTACACCACAGATTAAGTATTTGTCATAAATGACTAAAAGTTTCATTTAAGGAACTTGAGCCAGCAAAAAAAGACAAGCAACCTAATTTTTTTACTTATCTCATGTAGCCATAACGGCACGTGTTTTGGATCCACTGAAACTAACTTCTTTTTGGTTGAAGTCCCTTCGTTGGCACTGTAAATTTTAGCAAGGTGTGTCACAACAAATCTTATTTGCAGCGTGAATAAGCACAAAGTAGGAAAGAAACAATCTCACTGTTTCTTTTCCTGGTAATTTAAATGGTAACTTGCAGATTATGGTTGAGTTGTAATTAGATTCATGTTGAGTAATGGGGCTGCCCCATTCATTTAAGAGGCCGCTTCACAATTTATCTGTGACTCTCAGGTTTCCTAATATAAATGTTACCGTTTGCAGTGCTTTCATATGTTAAAGAAGTGCTATTTCTGTGGAATCAGATTCAGTGTGTATTAGTGTGTGTAAAAAGAAGAAGGCGGGGAGAAAGAAGAAGCAGTGAGAGTTCAGTGAAAGTACACAAGAACAGTGTCTTGTGACTGAAAATGGTAATCTTCGTGTGACAAGATAACTGACACTTGCATGCGATTTTGGCCTCATTACGCATGTTCAGCTGGGTGTTACACTTTTTTCAGTCCCTGTAGAAGCATTCAGTGCCCCCATTGACTGTGCTGCGTTTGTAACTACACTGACACAAACCACATCACAGGAAAGTTTGGCTATACTGATGAGTAGGCTGTAGTGACAACATGCAGGGGGAACGTTTTTCGACACAGAACACTTGGTGTCCCTAAAGCTGTGATTCATGCTGCCTTGTATATGTTTCCTGCTTTATTTTCAAAGTCATTCTTAAGAATTGGTATGGAAATTTCAGTAAAAATCCCTTACTACTGATCCACTCAACCTACTACCTGAAACACAGCTGAGTTACACTTTGCAGCACTCCTGTTTCATACTCTGCCACCACACTCCTCTCTGGGGTTAAGTGACATTTCCTTACATAGCTCTTGTTCATCTGTGATGCAGATGTTCGCTGAAAGCCAAGCATGGCAAGAGCAGTGAAAAGCAGTCATTTATTTGCACCTGTAGGGCTGTACGAAATAGTATGAAGCTTTGAAGCTTCATTTGTATCATTGACAAGTTCAGAATCAATTTTCAGCTGCTAGACACATTGTTTAATTTTTCTGGCATGACTTTTTATTATGTGAAAGGGTGAAACCCTGTATTTTCAAAATTCATCGCATGTTTGGTTCTTTTTATGCCCCCATAATGAAATATTCTGCTTCATTTCATATGTGTTGGCTTTTAGCCTTTTTGAAAAATAACATTTTTACTTTCAAAAACTGTAAAGGAGCAATTATTGTTTTTTTATGATTACTTTATGCCTTAATAGGATTATCCTGCTTCCTACGTGTATTTATGTTGACGAGACTGACAAGTAATTTTCATTCAGGGAAAGAGGTTCCATAAAAAATACCATTTTATTTAATGCAGAGAGCAAAATTCTGCAACTTGTGGATTTTCATTTTTTCTAGGATGATGGCATTGCAAATTAATGGATAAAAGTTGATACAAGTCTGTGAATCTGCATTTTAACATGTCTCAGTACTTACAGGTGTTTGCTGCAACAATGTAGGCCAATCATCCACTCTAAGTGCTCTTTAATCCTCATTGCTACTGTTTTCTGTTTCCAGGTGCATGATGAACCTATTGTGCTTTAGCTGTCACAGCTAGTCAGGTGCCGCACCATGGCCAAACCTGGGAGCGACAGAGATGGAGCCATGGTGGATAAGCAGGCGGGGAAGAAGGTATGTGTGATTCGTCACTTAATAACACTAAAGACAACACCATGATAGATGTTTATTTATGTGTTTATTTACTTTGCTTTCCTCTTATGTGACAAAGGTACAACAAATGTTTATTTTATAGAGCTCCATGAAATTTTTCCGTATTTTCTTTCAATCCAGATCCAAACCAAACAGATGTGTAGCACCATATCAGATCCCAGGTCAAAATTCAGCCTTGATTTTGAAAGCAGCTGTTGTCAAATTATTCTTACCTCATGGTCCATTTAGTGCAGGAGGATAATATTGCATAATCTGGCTCAACAGATGGAGTTTGCCCTGTTATCATGATATTGTGCCTGTCAATATTTTAATCTTTTTTGGATGGACTTTTTCAATAGACATAAATAATTAAGTTTCAGAGTTTATTTTTGATCTCAGAAAATGCAGCTGACAAAACAGTCTCACTCAAGGGCCCATTAAGATGTGGTGAGGTACCTTTACCACCAAAAACAAGCATGGTTGAAAATGACATTTTAATGTGCTGACACATTTTGTGTTTTTGTGTTTCTCACTGAGCTTAACCACAGAATATTTTGGCTAAAACAGATCAGTCAGACTATTTTGCCAATTATTCTGTGTGAAGTTTGGAAGTACAGCTATGTAGCCCTGGTGCGTGTTATGTAGATAAGCACTGCACCACAGTTTGTTTAAAAAAAGCCTTTAAATGCAACAATGCTTGTCAGCAACTGGCCATATGGTAGCTTTAGAGGTAATTTGGTCTTGTGTGCTCTGATTAATTTGGCATGCAGTTAACACCACAGTCAAAACTCCTGGCATTTGCTCCCGTTGTTCTTCAAAATGTTTTGAAGCAGGAAATAACAGAGTAACAGGCAAACAGCTTAAGAGATGACATGTTTTCTTTTCAAGTTTAAATACTGTGTGGTGGGTGATAATTTATGCTTTTGTGAAGAGGGGTTCATGTAGAGTTAGAAAAGTAACTGATAGATATTCTTCTGCTAGTCTGCACTGGCATGTCAGCAAATAAACTTTAAAGTGTTACATTTGATAGCGCAATATTTTTTTATATAAGGCAAAAGTGCTTTTCATCCTAACGCTCTACTACTTTCAACACTGCCAGACACTTCAGCTTTGCACAGCTGGCAACATTGCTTCACTGAGATCAAAGAAGCACCACACTGCAGACATTTTTCCTCCTGCCAGAAATTTATTTTACTGCACCAAAGTGCAGCTCACTGAAGTACTGGTACTGAAAGAGCTTTGTCTGCAGATCAGAGTGCAAGAACCTGGTAACTGAATAGTAAGCAATTTCAATAGTGCAGATATTTCTGGTGACATATGTATAACTGATACAATGGGTGCCGTCACTGGTGGTATGTGGTGCACTGATGTACTTGAGTATTTTACTCTTATTGCCACTCCACCACAGTTTTTCTAAAGAACCTAGATAATCTCATCATGCACATGCAAAATCACTGTAAGCTGATGCATAAAATACACGGCTATATGCATAAAAACAAGTAGCAGCTGCAAGTGGGAGTGATCAAATTTTACATTTTATGTCTTGTGATGTAGGAGTTGTTTTTAAGCTCAACTGTTGCACAACTGCACAGACTTTGGTTGCACCAAAAATATTACTACCCCAGTGCAGCAGTATTCCTGTTTAGCATTGGATGTACTTTTTTGTATAGACAAGATTGTGTTCATTGTGTATATAGTTAATTTTGCACATTTTAAAAAACTAGTCGACTCAATTATTTAACTTTGTCAGACCTACAAAGCTTCTGTTATATTTAGCTATAACAGTTTTTGTTTTGCTATTTTTAAAATGCCCAAGATCCACCTCAACTTGTCACCTCTTTTTAAAACATCTGATACATGTTTGAAATGTGGTCTCAGCATGACATATCACAATGTGTCAAAAGGATAGCTTGTCCATCTAATAATTTTCAGTCATTCTGACTTAAGGGGAGCCATTTATCTAATGATTAAGCGTATTTAACACTATTCTAGGAGGTCGACTTGCACTAGTCACTCTAGATCTTTCGCTCTTCACTTGGCAGAGAACCTCCCTTGGGAATAAGATTTTGGTGAGTCATGCAAGCAACTTTCTGCCTGCAGGACCCAAACAATATGTTGCACAGACACAACACAGATTGCAATATAATAATCTGTAAGTTTTAGTCAGTTAAATAAGGCAGCCTCAGTTTCTGCACTGTTTTGACTGTTCTGTTTGCATACATATGTGGCTACACCTTTGCTGCATTTAAGATGCCTGATTTTGTTTTTTATTTCCTCTAACAGAGCAAAGACAAGTTGTCCCCTTTCACCAAAACTCCTAAGCTGGACCGGAGTGAATTGCTGGGGAAGGAAGGAAAAGCCAAGTCTTCCATGAAGCGCAAGCTCTCCTTCACTGCCAGTCCGCTCCGGACAGAGGAACGAGACTCTGACACCGGTAAGAGCTGTTGCTTTTCTTCACTGCTCTTTTTTTTTTTTTAACAGCCATGCTGCTGGCAAGCTGCCATGTCCCCACACTGCCCCCTGGTGGCCTATTGTTCAGCATATTTTTGATTGACTGTCGGTCAAAGGGTTCGGACGTGTTAGACAGCAGGACACAAATCTGACCATTCTGAGGAAGTTGTGGCTTGTTGTGCTGAAAAACAAGAATATACACCAAGATACAGAATAAGACTTGAGGGAAAAAAACTTGTCTGAGCACTTGAATGTGAAGCAATATCCCTTTAAATGTAGTTATGTTTGAGTACTAACTGGCTCATGAGAGTAAAAATTAGGGCCTCCAGCTTTTCTGTAACACTTAAAGTAAATGAGAGTTAAGTTTTTATGTGCTGCTTTGTTATGTTACGTTTGGAGGTAAATCTGGCTATTCTGTATTTTGTTGATGTCATTATATCCCATGAAAAGAATGAAACTGGCAATGAACTGAACCTATTAATATATGCAGTCTGCATAGCCAAAGCCTGATATATATCAGCTCTTTGTCTCGCAGAGCTCCATAAACACATTAGGGAGACTCACTGTTGCAATGGCTGACATGTTCTCTCAATTCTTTGACATTGGCACCACAGTTTATTTTAAATAAGTTGCACTTCAGCTGCCTGCTGCTGTCACTACCAGGGCTACCACATGCGTATTAATCTAGTGGATTAACTTCAACAACAACAGTACTATTTTTTTTTTTTTTTAAACAATGTTAGCTAATAATCAGGGTTTAAGAAATTACTGAGTGTTTTATGAAGTAAAACTATGTAATACACATGACTACTACATTACTGTATTTGTGGCCTGTTCTTCGAGATGTACATAGTCAGTAGAAATTAATGGATTTTGGCTTTAGAGCCACAGACAGGGTGAAAAACTTTTTTTGAGGTGAACTTAAAAAAAAATTGTTTTATTTTATATGGAATTTGTTGACATAAATATGAAACACAAATACAAAACTATAGAACTGCATTCTTCTGCTTTTATTCCTGATATTGTCCATGCAATCATAAAACTTGTGATTAATAACTGGTATATGAGTTGCCGGTTCCTGCTTTCATGCTGCAGATCACTGCTCAACTCCACCTTGGAGACACTTTGAACTTGATGTCTTAATCCTGCCTCTCTTACTTGTGTAAATAGGCCATTCTGCTTATGTCATTTTAGCTACAAGTTTAAACATATGTTTAAATGAGTAGTGGGAACTAAAAATATGTTATTGCATCATGCAGCCATAATTACAGTAAATGAAGTACAGTAATGCGTTTTCCAGACTGCTTGAAGTCCGGTAGAATTGCCTTCATCTCCTCTGTAGAGCAGAGCTCAACATATTTATTTTCATTGTGTGGTCCAGCGTATTTCTAACAGACGAGAACCATCAATTTTGAATTTAAAGAGTATAATTTATGTTGCACAGGTTATAAAGCTAAACTAGCGTGGAGGGTGGTTTTTCCTTCCAGCAGCCCCCCCCACTCACACACTAGTGCCTTTCAGCTCCTGTGTTGAGCAGCTGTAGGAATAAGGGAGGTAATGACTCCATTGACCGCCTCAGATTGGATCTTCTGTCCTTTCTCCTGTGTTGCCATGACTCATAATCTGTGCGTGGAGTGCCAGTCTGCCTTTGTGCCTGTCTGTATTTGAGCACATGTGAGCCGAGGAGGGTGAGAGAGAGAGAGAGAGAGAGAGTGTGAGCCTTAATGCAGTGCTTTCCCACCCTTCCGCCCACCCCCCCTTCCCTCCCCTTCCCTCCCCCTCCCTCCCCCCTCCTCTCTGCTTTGCACTGTAGATGACTCAGACCCAGGCCAGTCGAGTGAGACTTGGGGAGAGAGATTAGTGCCTCCCTGCAGGATATACGCAGGTAATCGCTGCAGCCTGATCCTCAGCCCCCGTGTCCTCTGCAAGTCACATCACCCACTTTGCGCAACTTTGCCGCTGCAAACACACATGCACACATGCACGTGTGTGTGTTTTTACTCTGCATCTGCCCTGTTACAGCTCACGCATGTCTGTGTTTAATAACAACTGACTGATGGAGACCTGTTTGGGGGGGGGGGGATTCGAGCAGTGTTGTCTGCACTTGGCTGCTTTAATAGAATGCTTTCTCTTTTTTTGTCCCTTTTTTTTCCCCAAACCTCATGCTTGTCATCTGTTTCTCTGCGTGCAGATACAAGAGAAGGAGGAAACTGATGTCACTGTGACGATGAAATTGCTGCTTGAAATGAAACTGGACTTTTTTTCTCCTGTGCTTCTTCTTCTGTGTCTCTAAAGCTCTCTTCGTTTTGTTGCAGATAAAGATGGACCAGACAAGAAGAAGGTGAAAAAGGAGGCTGGTGGCAAGAAGTCCCAGGCCAACCTTTTGTTCGGGTATCCTCTGTCAGAGCGCAAACAGATGGCTCTCCTGATGCAGATGACTGCCAACAGTCCAGGTTTGTGACTGCCTTCTCACCTTAACCACGTCCTCCGGATGGCACACGGTATATTTACTGTTGGATAAGCTGTACTTTTTTTGAGCGTTTGACAAACATGGTCTCTTATACTTCAAGGATGTTTGGGTATGAGAGCAACGTCTCATATTTAATATAGCTGCTCAACTGGAAAGAAAGCTGCTCTGTATACTTTCCCAGCAATATTGTGCTGTTGACATCTAATACATAGCTGGCAAAGTTGACTGAGAAAATTTCTGTAAATAATAGGTTCTGAGTAGTTGTTAGACAACGTCAATTATACCTGCAGAACATACACAGAAACAAGTAGATACAAGTTTCGAGTAAAACCAGTGTCCCTGTGGTTGCTCAACCTAGGACCTTGCTCTTTAAAGGAACAGCTTGACATTTTTAAAAATAGCTTTTCATGTATAGGCTTATTCCATGAGTTAATATGTTTGTTTCATGCTTGTCTGTTCAACATAAAGCTGGAGCCAGCAGCCAGTTAGCTTAGCATATAGATAGAAAACAGGGCAAACAAGTAGCCTTGAATATCTCTTTTAAAACCAGTTTCACTGTGGTTGTTCAATGCACGTTAATGCAGGACAGGCAGGCTTTTGCTTCAAGTAGTGATTAAGTACTTTCCTGTCCTCCTGCCTGCTCGTGTCCAGACTCTACTCCCAGTCACCCCTCGCAAACGACCCCTGTGCAGAAGAAAGTCCCGAGCAGCGCCTCGTCTCGACAGAAGGACAAGGTCAACAAGAGGAACGAGCGAGGGGAGACTCCCCTCCACATGGCTGCCATCCGGGGAGACGCCAAGCAAGTTAAAGAGCTCATTAGCCTGGGAGCTGATGTCAATGTCAAAGACTTTGCAGGTATGACGCCCCCCGGGAGTTGATCACTTAACAGCTCTCATCATGTCTGTATGGTAGCTATTAATAACTTGAAGCTGACTAACAGCTGCTCATCCAGAAGTGATGACATTACAAAAAACAGACATCAGTGAGCATGCTATTACCTTGTGTGCACATGTTGGGTTTTTGTTGTGAAGTTTTATTCTTACTCCCTCTTTTATTTTTTCATTTTATCTCTCTACCTGGCTAATTTCCCATCAGAAATCTATGAAAACTGTATTTTTTGGGCATTCTATTTGCAAGTTTTACTTGAGAGAGATGGCTTGTAAAAGTTTAAATTTATTCTTCAAAAAGTTAAAGTCCTTTGAAATCTCAAAAGTCTCTGGTGTTTCTGTTTTCTGTCCTCACCAGGTTGGACTCCTCTTCATGAAGCCTGTAATCTTGGTTACTATGATGTGGCCAAGGTCTTAATAGCAGCTGGCGCTGAGGTGAACACGCAGGGTCTGGATGATGACACGCCACTCCATGATGCCTCAAGCAGTGGGCATAAAGATGTAAGAGTTTTACCTGAAAAAAATCATCTATCAACAGAAATGTAGAGCATAACAAATTTACACAGATCTGACATGTCTTAACATGTTATAGTAATTATGTTTAGAAAATGTCCCAGTGAACATGTAAAAGATTTCTGACATTATAGATTATTATAATTATTTCAAAAAATATTCTTTCCAAATGGAGTGAAATGGCTTGGTCATAGCAGTCCAGTCAAGAATAAGATATTGGACAGACAGAAGAAAATATCAGAAGCTTTTATCTGCCTTAAAATAAAACATCCAAACAGACATTTTGACAGCAAAACTGTTAATTGTGATGCCTTCCTGTTTTTCATCTGTTCAAAATAGTTGATGAATACAGCATTGATCTCCACAAAGAGTCATGATTGTGTGTACAGTAATCACATGTGCAAAATATTGCTTTAATCAGTTTCTAAAGTGTTTTACCATATTTTTCTGACTTAATCTGACTTTAAATTTCAGTTTTTTCTTTGAGTTGCTGTTAAGTATAGAAGTAGTGTTTAAGTCCATTTTGTTTCCACTCTTATGTATGTTTTTCTACACCCTTGATTTCTGTCTCGAGACTCTTCATCTCAAATCTCATGTTTTTTTTACAGATTGTGAAACTGCTACTTCGACATGGTGGTAACGCCTTTCAGGCCAACAAGCGTGGGGAGCGCCCGGTGGACGTGGCCGACTCTCAGGAGTTGGAACAGCTTTTAAAGGGAGAGGTGCCAGTGTCAGACCAAGATGACAGTTCTTCAGGTATGTAGAGAATGTTGCAGCTTTTAAAGTCAAATATTAACAAGCTAACTTAAATATTACAGGACGTTGACATCCACTGCGTCTCACAGCTTAACATCTGCATGTGGTTTTAATATAGATTGACCAGATGGGGCTTTAACATCAAATCTCAACTATGTGTTTATGGCCTGGCTTTACTTTATTCATGGCTCTGTATGTAGTTGCTGTTGAAAGTTTTATAAGCGCTGCTTAACATTTTATTGTTCACTACAGTTCAATTCTGCAGTTGGGAAAAATTAATGAGTATAGAAAGGCAATAAAATAATTGAACTTTTCATAGAGAAATGGCTTGTTTTTGATTTACCGTTTAATCAAGTTTTTAATAAAGTATAAATTCCCTGAGTGACCTTCATTGTGTAATTTTGATGTTTATCTTCTCTCTGCAGAGTCTGAAGACCCACCATCTGTCAATCCATCCAGCGTGGACGACAACATGGAAGACTCTGATACTGAAAAGGACTCAGATGGAAAACCAGCCACAAAAGCGTCTTCGTCCGTGCCGGGGCTGGATGAGTATGAGTTCAAGGACGAGGAGGAGGAGGAGGATCTCAGTAAAGCCCTGAACGACAGACACATCCTCCGGAGGGAACTACGGCAGCGGGAGAAGGAGGACAAAGATAGGAATCATGTGGCAGGGAAGCAGAGTGGCAAAGGGGATTCCTCCTCCAAGTCCAAAAAGCAGAAGACGTCTCGAGTCCACTGCAGCTCGGATACCTCTAGCGACGAGATGGAAAGCCTTCCAGAGAAAAGGAACTCACCAACTTGTTCTCAAAGCTCAGAGAGCATTAAGGCAGAGACGAGGTCTAAAAAGGACAATGCTGAGCAGAAGGACAAGGGCAAAGTGAAGAGGAAGAGCAAAAGCCAGAATAAAAACAAAGAAAACCAAGAAGATGGGAAAGAGAACAGCAAAACTTTGGTCCTCTCTCTAGCAACTGTGTCCGAGAGCACAGAAAAGGGTCGTGAGGAAGACTCCTTCAAGATGTCTTTCAGCCCGAAAGATGACTCATCCGTCCACCTCTTCCATTTGTCATCCATTAAGTCTCCAAAACTGAACCACAGCCTGACAGATAAACAAACACCACTCAAGCAGGAAAATACTAAGATGTGCATTTCCATCAGTGACAGCTCATGTCCGGTGGACAGTGTAAAATACAACCACTACACAGACTCAGACTACTGCACTGAAGGCTCCAGCACCAAGGGGTGTAAGCACAAGGAAAAGAGCAAACATCAACAGAAAGACTCCAGCGTGGATGGAGACGACGGTCATTCGAGTCCTTACAAAGAAGGCAGCATAGGAAACAGCATAGACAACGCTGAAGGTGCCCTGCGGAAGAGCGACTTAGATGGCAAAGTAGTAAAGAAGCATAAACTCAAACACAAGGAGAAAGACAAACACAGGAGGGAATACGAGGCAGAGCGGAGCCGCCACAGGCAAAAGGAGGCCAGGAAAGACAGCCACAGGAATCTGGAGTTTGACAGGGAGTTCTGGAAAGAAAATTTTTTTAAAAGTGATGAGACAGATGAATCTCTGCCAGTGAAAAAAGAAGGTGAAGACAATAGCTCACTTCAGAAGATCTCTGAATCCTCGCCTGTCAAAGATGAGAGGAACTCAAAGGAGAAACACTCGAGCAGCAAGGAAAAGAGGCAGAGAGAGGAGCGAGAGAAAGACAAGGCTGTGAAAAAAGAGCGGAAGGAGGCTGCTGCTGGTAAAGAAGAGAAGGTAAAGGATTCGAAGCTGAGTGAGCGTGACGAGAGAGTGGACTGCCATGGCTCAGGGCGGATTCCTGAGGAGACGCTGCAGAGCAACAGCATGAAAGAAGAGCCAGAAGAGAAACCCATAAGCGGGATCACAGCTGATCAAGAACAGCTGGAGCCCTCTGAAAAAGGCTCACGTGAGAAAACTGACAAGAGGCTCCCGGGAAAGGAGAAGGATTCGGAAAAAATGGAGAAGAGGCATGCTGACAAGGAAAAAAAGGTTAAAACAGAACATACTGACAAAGCTGAACCACAGAGTGTTGTAGATCGGTGGAAGGAGAAAGAGAGAACAGGAGCAATTTCTTCCCACTCGCCTGGTGATAAAAACTACAAAGAAAATGAGAAACTGAAATCTTTGTCCACAACAAAAAAGCACGAGGACAGCAGAAAAAATAAAGATAAGTTTGACAAACGGTCTGACAGGGAGAGACAGGACAGAGAATATAATGCTGGGGATCACAGGGAAAAGGAACGCACCAACTCTGATAAGAAAGGAAAACCTCTGGAGAAGACCACAGACCATGGTAAATCTGATCGGTCCAAAGAAAAAGACTGTGACAGGAAAAGGAGAGACAAAATAAAAGATGGGACTTCATCAAGCTCCAATCTCAAGTTTCTTTTAGAGGAGAAAAAGAGTTATCTGTCTGAGGGCAAGTCCTTATCCACAAGATCAAAAGAGGAAGTTGTGAGAACGCCAGAGAAGGATCGTGACCGGAGAGATCGTGACAGAGACTCAGATAAACACAAGGACAAGGATAAGGACCGGCACAAAGACCGTTCCCAGCAGGCCAAAGTCAGCAAGGCCAAACCCAACGAGACAGATGCAGATAAGGCCAAATCCAAAGCCTCACCAGCAACACGAGACACCAAGCCCAAAGAGAAAAGACTTGTGAATGACGACTTGATGCAGACCAGCTTTGAGCGCATGCTCAGTCAGAAGGACCAGGAGATTGAGCAGTGGCATCGCAAACACTTGGAGAAAATCAAACAGAAAGAGCGGGAGAGGCTTAAACAGCGGCCTCTGGCAGATCCGGTGAAGTCTAAGCCTAAAGACAGGACGAAGACTGAATCGTGTTTGAGTAAAGAGCTCCTGCGCTCAAAAAGCTCTGAGGCCTCCGATGTCAACAGCAGAGAAAAGCCCCAGAAGGATGGTTCCAGCCCCAGAACAGTGTCGCTTGATGGAAAGAGTCTGCCCTCCATCAGCGCAAAGGTCATGTCAGCTGTGGAAAACTGTCTGACCAGATCGCCCAGACCTGAGATTGAGCGCTGTGGCCTCATGTCCAGGTCCGTGTCTTTGGTCTCTGTCGCCAGCTCAGAAGATTCCTGTCAGGCGACGACATTGACACCCAAACACACCGAATATGACTCTGACATGAACCTGGAAGCCTCAGACTCCCAGCCTGCATTCCTCCAGTCTTCCCTCGTCATTCAGGCCACCAGATCGCCGTCTGTTCACGATAAAGATTGCAACAGTCTTCCAGATGTGCCACAAAGTAATCGGACACTGCTGTCCGGCAGACACGAGTCCCCGTACCTCAGGGCGATTCTGGATGAGGAAGCCAACTCATCGACTGAAGGTAAAGCTGCTGAAAATCTGCAAAAGCCCAGCCAGCCTGCTGAGGAGCTGAGAACAAGAGAAACCTCAGCGGAAGCAGAAGAGAGCCTGACAGGTCAACAATGTTCAAATTCAGCTGCCGATTCAGTAGCAGAGAAAGAAGGGGGCACTCCTGCTGGATTAACACAGCAAATGTCAAGCAAAGACCCTGAGAGTAAAAACCTGACACTTCCAGAGTGCAGCACCTCTCAACCAGGGTCAACAGAGCAGAAAACTATTTCCTCCTCCTCTGAACCTCCTGTTTCAAGGGACGTCCAGCCTCTGACAGAGAGCTCACAAGCTGAATGTACTAACAAGGACTCTGATCCACCATCAACACCTACAGCCTGTCCCTCTGCAGAGCCGTCTGCGCTCACAAACACAAAAACCTTCCAGCAAAAGGAACCAGTGACTGTTTCTGGTGTGGAGAACATGCAGCAGACAGAAACTGGTACCACACATGTTTCTGACCATAGAGACAAACCTCTGGATGGCTCTGATAGAGCAGAACACGAAAGCATGGAAACCGTATCAGAGAGCTTCAAAACAGATGGCGTAGGAAGTCCTGCGCCGTCCACCAGTTTGCACATTCCCAGCTCCACTTTGGGGGAGTCCCTGCCAGGCTTCAGCAAAACAAGCTCCGAGTCCGAGTGTCCTCAAGAAGACATGGATGTAAGTAACCAAGACTGCAAGAAATCAAGACCTCCCAGTGAAGCTGCAGGTTCATGTCTCGATTCTCAGATGGAGAAAAATGACAGTTTACCCCAAACTTCATCGTATAGTGCGAGCCCTGAACACAAGGATGAGGAGATGACTGATGTCCAGCAGAGCTCAGATGACAACAGTGGTGCTGCTGTTGTTTCTGTTCCAGTAGAAAGTTCATCAGCTGAGGGTAACCTGGCGACCAAAGCCTTCTCTGAATGTAGAGCAGAGGGCAGCTCAGAGCTGATGGAGGTGACCCCTGCTGACGAGAAACCGGAGTCGTCTGGAGAGGAGCAGTGTCAGAGCAGCGTCCCGTCTGCCGCTCAGTCCGACTCCAGCAGCGGCGCCTCGGGAAGCTCCTCTCCTCAATCTGGAGACCGGGACTCGGATTCCTCGGGGGCTAAGGTCAAGGTTCGCTCTGGGGACGAGGACGTGGACATGCATGTGCCACATCCACGCAAGAGAAAGATGCCTAAAATGTCATCATCACAGTCCTGCTCATCGACTCGGCAGGAGAAGGAGAGGGGCCAGCAGTCTCTGGCTGCTATTGTGGACTCAGTGAAGCTGGAGGAGATTGAACCCTACCAGACAGAGAGGGCCAACCCTTATTACGAGTTCCTGCACATCCGGAAGAAGATCGAGGAGAAACGCAAAGTGTTGTGCAGCGTCACACCTCAACCACCACAGTATTATGATGAATACGTGACCTTCAATGGCTCCTACCTCTTAGATGGAAACCCACTCAGCAAGCTCTGCATACCAACAGTGAGTCTGCATTTCTGTCCAGAGACTGAAAATACTCTGCCAGATTCTCAGTTTTGTTTTTTTTAAGGACATAAATTGTCTGATGTTTGGAAACAACTCTTTTACCTAATTTGGGGCATGTTTTTGTAAAGTTTTGGCTCTGTGCGTCAGGGAGATGTCAAAAATAACAATTTTTTATTTTTAGCTGTGAATTTTTATGTTTGGGGTCAACTTGTCCGGCACTTGAAATTAATTTTAGATCATGTTGTCCTGCACTTAAGGGTCCTTTTATATTTAACCAACATTAGGACTTAATATAGTGTCATTAAATGTCCAGCAAAAGTAAACTAAGTGGACATAATAACATTTTTCTGACTGATATCTTGATAGAGGCTCATCAGATATCAAGTGTTTGTGTTTTTGAACTGTCTATTTGTATTTTCTGCACAGATAACCCCGCCTCCATCATTACCCGAGCAGCTGAAAGAGATGTTTAAACAACAAGAGGTTGTCCGCATGAAACTACGACTGCAGCACAGCATTGAAAGGGTACGTAGTTTCCTTCTCCAAGCTGTTTGTTTTGGTTGAGTTTAGTACCTCTAGACATTTTTGTGCCACTAGAAGCAGCTGAAAATAGCACAAATTGTAAAAACGCCTTTTTTGGAAAGCCTCTTGACATTTTTAAAGCCCTGTGTTTTTGTTCTTTTAAACCTCTTGAAGACTGAAATAGGACATCATTGCTCAATATACTTGCCACAGATGTTTTAATACTTCATATTAAATTGGCTCCAGAGTATTTATTGGACGTATTTTTCTTTTTCCCCTTCAGGAAAAGCTGATTGTTTCAAATGAGCAGGAAGTCTTGCGAGTCCATTACAGGGCGGCAAGAACACTGGCCAATCAGACGCTGCCTTTCAGTGCCTGTACAGTTTTATTGGATGCTGAAGTGTACAACATGCCTCAAGACGTCCAGGTAAGCGGCGTGGATTAATGGACATCTGTTACACCTGACAGGTTCTTCAGCAGCGTCATGTTTGAATCTTATGTTAAATGTGTGTTTTTTGTTTCACAGAGTGATGATGGCAAAACGTCGGTGAGAGACAGATTCAACGCCAGACAGTTTATGTCCTGGTTACAAGATGTCGATGACAAGTTTGATAAACTGAAGGTAAGATTTCTTTTACTGTCTTCTCTGCTCATCTTCCTTTAAAAGATGGACAATTTTTAAGGGACATCTATCAATAGTTCAGCATAAAGTTGTGAATAATCCTCACCTTTTTATAACAATAAATACCAGAAATGTTTCTTGATCAAGTGCTGTTATTTCTGCCCACAACATTATTGAATACTTTTTTCTATTAACAATTTAGAGCTCAAAGGCAAAATGGTTCTGAAGTTTATTTTTATTCTTTCAAATCTGCTTGATTTGTTTTCCTAATGATCTGAAAGGAAAAATGTGTCAAATGTGATCAAATGCATCCGTTTGGTTTACAATAACTCTTTTGATGTTGATATTGTAGAAGATCCTCCAGTCATTACTGGCTCACATTACACGTTAATGTTTTACCTGATCGCTGAATCCGTGTTTACCTGCTCTTGTTTTCTTCAGCTAATTGCTTAATTAAGTCAAGTTGTTTACCTTTTTATAGTTAGGTAAGTGACTGAACAGAGACACTTATTTTTAGGATGTTTCTTTCCCCTTCTGTGTCTCATAACTAGATAGAAAGTATGAAGAGGTGAAGCTCCTGTAACATTAATAAATCCAGCAGTAACCAGCTGACAAAAACAAAACAGAATCACAGATAACAGTAATGCCTCTAAAAAAACACCTTACAGTTATGGGTAAAAAGTCTAAATTGAGGATTTGTGGCAGAGGAATGTTTTTACACCACAGCAGCTCATTAAGTAAAGGAGGGAGACGGACACTTTTATCAGATCAGTTTTCAAGGGGCCTGTTTTGACAACCATATTAACTGAAAACAAGATTACTTGAGCAAACGGCGGCAGTGCAGTGAATGTTGCTCTCTGTGCGTGTGAACTGAACTCCTGGCAGAGTATCGACTGCTGAGAATGTAAACACTCTGAACTCGGTGGTATCAGGGGAAAACTTGTATCTAGATTATTGCGTCATCCTGTTTTTGTTTTTTCATAATTTTACAAGATGATGGTTGTTACCTCAGGTTGGTAGTTTCTTCTTCAGAATTGTGGATATATTCATGATAATGGATATGAATGAAGAATACTTGATACGATTCATTGATCATTGAGATTCACATCTTTATTTTACCAATTTATCATCAATTTCCCCTTCAACCCCTTGTATTTTTGTCCCTCACTATAACGCGGTTCACCTTTTGTGGCCTCGCGGTTTCGCAGATTTTTTTTAGTGCAATTTTGCATGCTTTTTTTTACATCATGTGAACGCGCATTGTGTTCTGAGTCCTTAGATTTGAACTTTGAGAGTGTTTAAACAAGAGAGAAATATGAGAAAATGTTAATGCCTGTCTGAGAAATGTGTATTAAGTGTATTAAATGTGTGGTGAGGGGTTCTTCAGCCTTAAAACATATATAATAATTGTAAAAAATAAAGCTGACTACTTCACGGATTTCGCCTATTGCGGGTTATTTTAAGAACGTAACCCCCACAATAAACGATGGACCACTGTGTGTATATATATATATAGTATATTATCGAAGAGAAGAGGGAAACAGTCATAAACGAAGCGTTTTGGTTTACGCATCCAGGTCCTTATGTCCATATTGTAATTAAAATGTATTCAGATTCAGATTTGTGTACATTTCAAGCGTTCCGTTTATCACATTTTGGGAATTTTTTCTCTTGAATCTCTTGGGGGGAAAAAACATCATTTATCTCTTACCTTGTCCATCCTTTAAGGACTGGTCTGTTCAAAGCATTTATACATACATTATATTTACTGCTGCTGCAGGCATAAAAAAGTTTTGCAATTTAAATGTGCAGCAGGTGATTCTGCAAACACATGGTTAAGTGTCATTCACAGGTCATCAAATACAGATGTTTTGGGTTTGCTGCTGGATCCAAAGCATCTGTATTTGAGGACCTGGGAGTGACCCTCAACAGTCTGCTTATTCTTGTGTTGTTGTTTTTCTGTGGTTCCTTGTAAATGCTGTTACAGGCACTAGGAGGAGCCAGAGGAACCATTTTTTCTTATTTTTTTCCAAATTTTCCATCTACCACTGTGAGGATTTTTTAAGGTAGTTACTGAATCAAAGAAACAGTCAGGTGCCCATATAAACACTGGAGTAGGTTTCACTTGATGGAAAAATTGTTCTCACTTTGAAAAGATAACTTTCTAATGCCCTTTCTATGGAAGTGACAGGGACAGACACAGACAGTCTTCATATTGTGTAAAAGTGTATTAAAAATGATCTAAGGTTAATATGAGGCTTCAGCACAGAGTAAATTTTATTGTCTTTGGGCCTAAAGGCAGGTTATAAATAGAGTAATAATTATGGACCTTTTCCCTCCACAGACGTGTCTTCTGATGAGGCAACAGCACGAGGCGGCGGCGCTGAACGCCGTGCAGCGTCTCGAGTGGCAGCTGAAACTGCAGGAGCTCGACCCGGCCACATACAAGTCCACCAGTATCTTCGAGATCCCCGAGTTCTACATCCCGCTCGTGGAGGTCAACGACGACTTCGACCTCACCCCGATATGAGCTGCAGAACTTGCTTTTGTCACAGTGGCAGCCATGTTGACAGAAGAGGCGAGCCTGCGCATTCAAGGAAAAAGGAAACACGAAGCACTTAGAATGTGGCAGTTAAACACGAAAGAGCACTTAGAAAAAAAGAGACGATTTTACTCCTGAGCTCTTAACAGTCCAAACCGGCGCGCCCACCTCCACCATGAGGACGAAGGACGAGGACTGACCGCTCCTCGTGCAGAAAAAAAAAGGGGCTCCGGGCCGCAGAAGAAGCCCAGGGAGCAGAGACCAAAAGCTGGGTGGAGCGATGCAAGGAGCTGCAGCAAGAGGCAGAGTGTTGAAGACAACCATGAGCCTCTGCTCCTCATCGAGCAGAGTCACACAACTGAAAGATTTCAATTGTTTTCAAAGTGCGTGTTCATACATTGTGTACAGACTGTGCTCTTAATTTTTTAACTTATTTTATACATAAAAAAAACAATTGTGCATTTGTAAATAGTCATGTAATTATTGTTTTAAACTTGTAAAAACAAAAAATAATAGATATTTTGATTGTAAACTCGTTCTGTCTCCTGTTTTAATGGACCAAAGTTGGTTTTTATATCGAGTGTCCTCTTCGTCCGTGATGTTTCTTGTTGTTGTTGGCTTAAAAAATCTTAAGCATGTGTTGGCTTTTTGTTGTGTTTTTTTTGTTTTGTTTTGTTTTTACTGTTTCTTGCTTCCTCATCTGGAGTTCCACACCACAGCTGGTGTTTTTTGACTTTGGCAATTAAATGCTGTGCATGCGTTGCGTTGTTTGTACTTTTTCTCAAAAAAAAAACAAAAAAAAAAGACTAGAAAAGAAAAGAAAAGAAAAAAAGCTGTACTGTGGAATTAATTGTGAGGTTTACTGAAGTGTTCCAGCTTTTTTTGCATCGTTGTGTTCTGTCCTTTCCGCGGCCTCACTCCTCATGTGTTGTCCATTGTGTCTCGCGCACATTAAAGTCTGTTGTGGCTTCCAAGGAAAAAAAAACCTTACTTTTACAGTTTCAATGTGAGATCACAACAAATCCTATTTTTTCAACATAATGCCTTTTGAACGATAGTTCTAAAAAATGTCTATTTTAATATTTACTTGTTACATGACTTGTACATATTTGTAATATATAATTGAATAAATTTTATTTGTTGTGAAATTAAAAGTGATGCTGTCTGTGTTTTTTATCTTGAAGCTGCACAGGAAACTGAAGCTGAAACTAATAAGTTCAATCATTGATTAGTCAGTTGACGAATAGTTTACTGGCATAAATTTTTATTATGTAATCGATTTGGTTTTTATCAAGCAGCACTGTCAAATATTCACCAGCTCAGTTTATCAATTGTGATGGTTTTCTGCTTTTCTTATTTGTTTTTAATGCAAGTTGAATATTTCAGGTTGTACTTTTTGTTTTACTGTTGAAAAAGCAAGTACTTTAAATAAATCACCTTCTCCTTTGAGAACCTGCAGCAGAAACAGACTTATGTGACATTTTAGGCACTAATTAATGATGAAAATAATCTAAAACCCAGCAAGGAACGTTATTTCAGTCTCAGATTGCAGTTAGCAATATTGTCCTTGGCCAGTAGGTGTCGCCGTGCACAGCTCTGCACATCCAGACCCATGGTGATGAAGCTCTGATAGGATTGTTGTGGTAAATATCAGACCACAGTCAGATTTCTTTCTGCTTTCTTATTCAGGCTTAGTGACTTTTAAAGAGTTTGTTTTGCTGACATGATGCAGATAAAGTGAAAGTCAGTGTTTTATGTTGCTGATAACATAAAACCACACTGAACATAAACTGCTTTACCTGCTACACTGTAAACTGTTCAGCCGCCAGTGTAAGTATAAGGCCTTTCAAATTAAACGTGTTTGGCCCTTTGACCTCAAGTATATATATGTAAATGCTCGTAGAGCGAGTGATGATCTACTTGCAATTGGACCAGTTTTGGTGTCTAAACTGGTCGTGATGTCACAAAATCCTGCTGAACTCAGATTTATATTGAGAGCAGATTAACTTTCTCTCTTCAGCAGATCAATTTAAAGAGTGAAAATACTTTTGAGTGGAGAGTTTTACATTTAAAACTGCAGACAAATGGTCACATCAGTGACATAAGTCTAATATATGAAACATACAACTTTCTGAATGGGGCCATTTTGCATAATCACTACTTTTACTTTAAATAATTTAAATACATGTGACACATGGCTGCGTGTGAACTAACAACTTACAGAGTTTATTTCAGGATGACAATGACACTTTGAGAAGAAAACCTGACTCAGGATGGTGTTTTAAATCTTCTGTCATAATATTTGCTCATAGCCACAGAAACTTAAAGGCTGCCTTGTTATGAAAAACGTCAGTGTGATAGTTAAAATGAGTTAAACTGCGTCACCGTCTTTTTCCTGGAGCAGCATCATTTTAACCCACAACCATCAATTCAAACAAATGATGACACACTTCCTCTTTACTCGACTTTATGACTCAAATTCACTTTCTTATGTTCACATACAAGAACAGCTGTGTGTTTACGTGATGTGGCCTCTTGTTTTGGGCTTAAATTTGCTTTGTTAAACAGACTTTTTTGTCTTGAAAACTGATTGAAACTTGAATATTTCTGCTTCAGATGAATGTGCGTCGGCTCCTCGCCGACCTTCCTCCCCTGCAGGCTGGAAGTGAGGCCTGCTGGGGTTTTGATGAAGTCTTGAGAAAACACGTGTAAACACCTGTGGAGTTAAATGGCCCGTCACAGCATTTCTGCAGGATTGCGACAAATGAGCGCAGGGACGCAACTCAGCGGGAAGTCCGCTCAACTTCACAGCTTCCGAATCGCCCTTTTCTCACCTAATGAGCGCACTCACAAGGGCCGCTGATAAGACTGGAGACAAAGGGCTGTTTAATGGAGTGGGGGGTGGCATGGAAAGACAAGAATTGCTTGAGTAATAGACGCCAAACAGACCCCACCTGGACGACCAACCAAGAACCGCAGTTTGGACTAAGTGGAGATTTTTT
>JAQNCA010000004.1:18922705-18942358 GCA_029783725.1 Acanthurus tractus | reverse complement strand
GGTTTTTTCTGTTGCAGGTCGTTCAGGAAGTTTGTGTTCTTGTCTCAGGAAGTTCAGCTTTGTGTGCAAAGAAAGAGTCAGATCATGTGAAGAAAAGATGATAACAATTTTAAATTGAGCCCAGACAGCAGTCGGAATGATTGACAGTGAGGAAAAGTATTTTTATTATTATTTTGTTGGCATTTTAGCATTTCTCTGTCCAGAATTACTACAGATATTAATTATTATAAAGTGTGTGTCTTTAAAATGAGGCCACAAAGAAGCAAACAAACAAATCAACAGAGTTTATGTGTTTGCAACAATTCAGATTGTTGGATTTATTGCCAAAACTGTACTGGTTCTAAAAGTGAGAGTCTGATGCTTTTATCTTCGATAAATAATTGTAAACAAATCATTTTTTACCTTTGGCTTAAAAGACTAAACAACAAGTTGGAAAGCAGCGTTTATTTTATCTGGGGGTAGTTTCTTTTATCATTAACATAAATGTTTCTCTTCATGGACACACAGAGTTTCCATCCATGCTCTAGTTTGTCTGCAACCTTTAAAACTTTCCCTTTTTCAATACAGGGCCGCAAATCTAGATAGCGCTGCAGGTTCTGCCTCAGTTTAATGGTTCAGATTCTTTAACAAATCTGCAATAAATTAAAGTCTCAGTGGCCTCAGGACAGATGTCCATGTGTTCCATCTGTCCTGCCTCGTTCCTGTCTCTGTTTGCACAAAATAAACAAAAGCTTAAATACATTTTATGTTGCTTTAAGGAAAGCTTGCCTTGCGAGAACAATAACATTGATGATATGCAAGACATAAGTACTTTAAAGATAAAATTGAGTTAAAAGAAAACTCCAAAAGCAGGAACCAGAACAAACAAATGAAAGACACCAAACAACAGATTTTATTTAATTTGCAGCTTCAGAAACACAAGAGCTCAAGTTACAAAGGAATTTTTGTGTTTGTTGCTCTGGATTTTTAATGCAACTTACCTTTGCTTCAGGGGTGATACCCACAATGCACCTGGCTTTGCATAGCACCTGTTTCTTCAAAGACAAAGCTGAAAGGAGTAGAGCTGAAACTGATGTATAGTTAAATGATCAATTGATTCGTCACTAATTTTAGCAGATCAAATTTTCCCAGTGGTGTCGTTTTCAAACCAAAATCCAAAAATCATAGTTTCAATTTCAAACCTGCAGACTTTCAAGCCAAAACCACTCAGTGTTTCAGAACATTTGCTTGAAAGATGCCTTTATTTCTAAATTGATTATCAGCTAGTGTAATTCTTTCTTGTCTACTTATCAATGAATCATTTGTGGCACTTCAGATTACAACCTTCGCCCAGTGTCTTAAATGCCCCTTTTCAAAGTAAAATACATAATTTTGCTGTAATTTCCTCATCTACTTGATGTCCGTCTTCACAGGAAGTAAAGCCTCCTGTCTTTGGCTGTTTTTTGCAGATTACAGGTTTTATTTTTAAACACTCTGTTGCCTCAGACTTTCTCCTGACAAACCTTGGGTTCGTTAAAACCTTGACAGAACAGTCGAGCTTGTTCTTCTTCTTCACTTCCAGGTGGCTTGTTTTGCCTGATGAATCGTTGCTCGGGACACCGACGCTCTGTAGCTTCTGCGACCCCGTCGACACCAACTCGCTAGCTGTCAGAGGCGAGAGCGATGGTGCGTGTGCCGTGGAGGAGAAACTTTGTCCGCCTCCTCCGTGGAAGCTCCATGTTGCTGGTGATTAGTGGGATCTGCCGTCCGACGCTCGCTTCTTTACGCTCTGCTGCCATCTCAAGTCATTTGTCTGAATTCCCTTAAACCCCCGAGGGTGGGAGAACATGAGAGGAGAGGAGTGGAGGGGAGGGGGGGAGAAGCTAAGGTCAGGAGGAGGTGTGTGTGTGTGTGTGTGTCTGTGGGGGGAGGTTGGTTGGTTGAGGGGAAATATACAGTTGGGAAAGATTCACAGGCTGCAGCTCCGTCCACAGCGGGCTGGTTAGCAGGGTGGGGCAGCAGATTTCAAAGTGAACACACACACTCTCACACACTCACACACACACGCACACACCAGCGGCAGCTCGGCAGGACGAGGCAGCGCATGTTCACTTTCCCTCCAGAGTCGTTTTCGTCTCTCTGCAGCCGAGTTTTGACTGATCACAGCTGTTTACCTCTGAGAGGGAGGCCTGATACAGAGCTCTTGAAGTCCACCACTTCCATTTCTGGGAGGACAAAGTTGTTTGTGAGGCTGCAACGGTCAATTGTTTCTATAAATGTCTCAGTGGTTTCAAGGTTGATTATTCTGTAAAATGTCTGCAAAGCTGATGTGTTTAAATAGTTTCTTATGTCCCAAAATGAATCCAAAACACCCAGAAAAAAATCAATTTATCATGTTTTTAACACAGGAAAGTTGCAAATACTTACTTTTGAGACGCTGGAAGCAGAAAATCTTTGCCATCTCTGCTTATTTTTGGCAAGTCTCTTTTATTGGAAAGCTGATATTATGAAGGAAGGCAGGAAAAGTTAGAAGGGATGATGGTTTGCCATGTAACAAAGCTCTGCAGCCAGAGTTAAACTGTGGATGTTGTGGTTTGTCCACTCCGGCCTCGACATGAGCTGGTTTTAGCAGTCGATGCCTCCCTGCATGTCTTTGGATGAAAGTCTTGTGCCTCAGAGTTTATCGGGTTTTACACTTTTACTTTTTCTTCGCTGCTTCCAGTGTTTACGCAAACTTAGCTAATCCTCTCTTAGCAAGTGAAAGTGTATTTTAATGGTAATGATTAACTTTCTTTTAGAGGGATGATTGTGCTTGAACTTTGCAACTTTTAAAGAAATCAAAGCGAGTTGTTTCCTCCTGCTTCCAGTTGTCATTGCTAAGCTAAGCTAAGCTAACTGCCCTCTGGCTCAAGGCTCTTAAATTTTCATTAAATGGTTTTTAATTCTGATTCCGATGAGTGAAATATGAGATGCATATGTCCTCCCCCTGGGGCAGCTGTTTTATTTCTATTTTTTTTAAATTATAATTCCACCTCTGAGAGTCATAATTACTGGTGGGATCAGATCCTGATCAGAGGTTTGGGGGATCGAGAGGCTGGTGATTAAGTGAACTGTGTGTGGTTTTGCAATCCCTCACTGGTGAGTCATCGGAGAGTCTTTTATCATCACTCACGCTGTTTACGCGTGGAAGATGGCTTCTGCAGAGATACAAAGGAGGGTCGGAGGAAGGGAAGGGGTAAAAATCTAAAAAGAAAGTGAAAAGGGAAAAGAAAGGAGAGAGGAAACATGAAAAGAGGAGCTTAAAAAAAGATAGAAGAGAGACCGAACGAGGAAGAAAAGCAGGAGGGAGGAGGAGTGAGGGAGGAGGAGGGGGGAAAGTGTGTTGCTGGTGGGGAAGCAGCAGCCATGTTCTGTTCTCCAGGTGTTTTCTTCTCCCTCCCTCCCTCTGTTTCTGCCCTCCCCTGCCTCCCTCATCGCGGTGACCTTGACTCAGAGGAATGTGCTCCCTGTTCTGTGTCAGGAGAGAACAGAGAGGAGGTGGAGGTGGAGGTGGGGGGGAGAAAGAGGAACTCCTCTGGCAGTCTCACCCACTTTTCAATCCCACCTACGCGTTTTCAGTTTCCTTCACCGTCTCCTCGTCCCGCGGGGACAAACTGAAGTTGAGGAATGAAGCTTTTTTTTTTTCCCCCCTCAGTTGTAAGCGTTTGCAGAAGAGTTATGAGCCCAGCAGAGGCTTCATGTTTTTGGATGTTTGCTTAAAAAAATCTCGTAATATCTTCCACCGATAACAAGAAAGTCGAGAAAATTCTCTGCATGAGCTTTCTTTTGCTTTCCTGCCGACGAACCTGCGAATGAGACGTAATGCAAATATGAAGCGAGCAGCAGCTGTGAGACGTCGCTGAAATGATTTGAGTTAAACACATTAAGAGAGAGATGAAGCACGTTTTGAACCTGCAGTTTGTGAAAATAAGACCTTTTTGTATTCTTGTTTTCGTCGCTCTGTTGCCTTGTTTGCTTTGCTGACTGGTTATTTACTTCACAAAATATGTCTGAGCTCGACTTCATGTAAAAATGCACCAATCCAACCTTACTTTTTCTAATGATGCTGCTGCAGGGCTGTTGTTGAGACATATAACTGATCTCGAATCAGCACTGTCTTTCCTCATAATTAAAAAATGCACAACACACTGCATTAAACTTATTGAAATCATATACACATCTGGTGTCATAAATGTGGCTGATTGCAGAAAAACTCTAAATACAAGTGTTATCATATTTAATGTGGCCTGGTTCCTGCAGATATGGATGCTTTACCAGGTCAGTGCATTCCTGAATTTAATCATAACTCTGGTTTATAACAACTTTGGGTCTTGTTTTTGTAGTTTTGGCTTTCATGGCTGCCAGTAAACGGGAACGTGGCTCCATCTCAAGAACAAAGAGCCGTCAGGACGATCAGACATTTTTCTTGGATTATTCAAACCTCTTTATTTATAAATAAAACTGAAAGTTGCTGCTAATAACCTTCCTATTGTACACAAATTGTTCATGCAGAACCAGGAGAAGTGCCGCGGCTCAGAGTTGAACTGTGAGGTCTGTAAACTGCGAGGGATGTTTACAGTTTGAGTAACTTGGGGGTTTGTTTAATTTGATTGTCCGTCCGCTCATGTTTCTTCACCCGGAGGGCTTTTTAGAAATGTTGCCACATCCTCAAAAACCACGGGCCTGAATTTCTGCATCAGCAGACTTTTTTTAATGTGACATTTAGCTATATTTTGACCTTTTTAAAATCCTAAAAACAATAAAAGATAAACTGGAGGCATCAGACAGGTCTTACATTTTAAATATACCTCATTTGAAAGACCTGCTGCTAGAAATGTTGGGAAAGAAAACGTTGTAAAGAGAAATGTTAAAGTTAATTTCAGTGGTCGGCATTTAGTTATTAAAATACTTGCATCTTGACTTCAGACTTGAACTTGCCTTAAAAAAAAAGATTTCTCTGAATCAGTCACTAAGCACTCTGTTGGCAGTGGTGGAGGATGAACTCAGATTTTTAAAATAAGTAAAAGTAGTAATACAATGACAGAAAACCTGGTAAAAAAAAAAGTTCTGAATTCAAAATCTCACTTACATTAAGCATAATTTTTGGAACAATTGTACTTAAAGTAAAATACTCAAATGCACCGTAAATCTACTGTTTTACATTAATTATAAGTTAGTTGTTGTATTTTACTCCTGATTCTTTTCTGCCTAGTTAGCATTTAAATATTGTCATTGTAGACCAAATATTACTTAAGATCCGATGATTAAATGTTAAACTGCATATTTAATAAATTAATAAACATGTCTTATGTATAAAATCCTGATCTAAAAAAACATCTATAACTCTCAGACAAATGAAATAGAGTAAAAAGTAAAGTATTTCCCTCTGAAATTTAATGGAGTAGATGAGTTAAGTAGCATAAGATAAAAAAACATATAAACAAATATCTCATATTTGTGCTCAGTGCAGTCACAGTCAGTCAGTCAGTGTCTGCAGAGCCTTTTTTTCTCTGAATGGTTTCATGCTGCTGCTGTAAAACCATTGAAGAATGTGATTCCAAGCAGAAAATCTTTGTGACCTTTGACGTGTCTGAACCTGCTTGGTTCATGAGTGAAAACACAGCTGATGTTTATTCCTTCCTCTTCGATAGATACCATACAGGCCACATGCAGCACACACACAAGTACACCGTCATGTGACCGCTTGTGTCCTGTAATAGTAACTGTATATGAAGGAGAAACCTGCTGTTGCTCTTTTCGTTGCACATCTCCTGTTTTGTGCAGCGTGTTTGCATGTTTGTTTTGTCTGCAGCTGCAAATATTAGACTTAAACCATTTATATTTAAATTTACGAACACCTGCATTTTTGCAGTTTTGACCAGAGGTGGGGTTTTGCATGTGTGTGTGTCTTCCTGCAGGAGCTGTGCCAGTGTCGTCCGTCTGATGGGAACTGTTCGTGCTGTAAAGAGTGCATGCTGTGTCTGGGGAACCTTTGGGAAGAGTGCTGCGACTGCGTGGGTGAGTGCAGCGTCTCATTTACAAGCAACACAGTCAGCATGTTATTTTGGACTTGAACAAACTCTCTGGTTTTGCTTATGCTCCCATTTTAACTCGACTTAAGGTGACTAAGAGGGCTCAAACTATAGACTGCATGTAAAGATGGGCCGCTTCCTTCCACTGTAAAAATGAAGCCAAACTGTCCCAGACACTCCCTGCCGTCATACTCTTGTGAGGCTTTATGGAGCCAGAATCATGATGCCACGCCCCCTTTAATCGTGTCAAAATAAATAATAAAAACCAAACTTTTGAGAAAAATTACCATTTGAACATATTAGGGGAAAAAAATTTGTTAATACTCAGCTGTTTTAATTTTTTTTCTTGTCCTTTATAACCCAAAACGTAACAGCCAAATCAATGTTTTGAGCAGTATACAAAAATATAATAAAATATATAAAAGGTAAAATGTCCAGTGTGATCTAGATGCAGACTTGAGAACATTTTTATATTATTTTTAAGTCTTACTGCTGTAAAGGAATTAATTTTGTTACTGTGCATTAGTTTAACCATAATGTTTTTATTATCTGCACATATGACAGCCTCAGCTTATTGCTGCCAACAGGAAGAAGTAAAAACCATGTGTATCTGCTTATAATTACACTGTAGTGTTATGAAACATCTATCAAATGTTGTAATGATGTATAGATTCCATAAATACTTTTTGTAAATTTTATTTAAGGGGGTTGAAGCTCTGTCTTACCAAATGAAGGAATGTACAAAGTAAACACAAAGCTAATATAGACAAGATGTACAGTATGAGAGATGAGCTTAGATATTCAATAATGAAGCCATGACGCAGTACAGACAGAACAAATACACAGGAGAGAGTCGGGTTTAGTTGCAATGTAAACAACAAGCATGTATAACATGAATAGTGTATGAATAATTTACAGCTAAACTGAATTATTATGATCAGTTATGTGCAGATAACAAAAAATCCAGCAGGTTATGAGCCCATAATGGATCACACTGCTGTTACAACATATATAAAATGATTCTGGCACTAATCTCCCTCCATACATGTGACATGAGTCATGTCTCAGTCTGTTAATCTCTGCAGCTGAACACTTTCTCCTGTTAAAAGCATGAGACTTGTGGCTGTGATGCACTTGACAGCAGAGGAGCTCAGTTTGTTCAGAGTGTTGCCGCTCTGATATAAGATGAGTGTGAGGTGACTGAAGCCAGATATCGAACGGACACCATGGAGGTTAATGCGAAGCAGAGCCAGGAGGGAGTTCTGTGTATGAGAGCGTAGGAAATTAAAGGAATATTGTCACTGCTCAGACGCACCTACACATGTGGACAGGAAGTCTCGAGGTTTTCCAGGAGATCAAAGGATGAGGAAGCCGGAAGAAAGAGAGAGAGAGAGAGAGGACGAGGAGGTCAACCTGAACTTTGACTCTCGCCCTCCCACCGAGGTGTGTGTGGGGGGGTAACTCTTAGCAAGATCCAAAACAACTACATTAGTGGAAGAAGAGCTCGTTTGGTGAACGCCTCTGTTCATCTGTAACCTGCTTTAAACCAGCAGGGGCGAGTCAGATACTTTTGAAAGGGGAGCAGACTGGGAGTAATGATTCAAAGAGTGGAGGCATGTTTGCATATTTGAATTTTAAGAGCTAATATCTAAATTATATGACAGATGGTTTTTGGACACTGACATTAAAAAGGCCCTGGACTGCTGCTTTATCAGAGCAACACACACAAGCTGTTGTTTTATGTCATTTTTGCTTTTTTGATGCTCTTTTGAGACGTTTCAGGCATCATTTGGTGTTTTATTTTAGTGGACACTCGTGTCTGTCTTCATTTCAAGCTTCTTTTAAGCATCATTTGGGGTATTTTGCCTCTTACTCTGGTGATTTTGCACACTTTGCACGCCTCTGTGATTGTTTTGTGTCTCTTTTTTGTGTTTTTTCCTTCAGTTTTTATGTTGTCATTTTGTGTTTTTTTGTGATTCCATCTCTTCAGTTATTCATGTGTCTCTACACTTATTTTCTGCCTCTCTGTAGCTTTTTCTTCTGCTCTGGTCTTTTTGCGTTTCATCGTAATCATTCCGTGTCTCTTCCTGGCTGTTTCGCATCTTCTGCATCTGTTTCGCTTTATGACTTGTTCTATTGCTTCCTTTTAGTATCATTTTGTGTCTCTTTTGGGGTATTTTGCAACTTTCTTTGAGTCATTTTGCATCCTTTGCATACCTCTGTGACTACTTAGTGTCTCGTTGTAGACATTCTGCCTCTCTTTCTGGTTGTTTCACATCTTTTTCTCATTGTTTCCCATGTTTGCAGTCACTTTTTTTTAATCTCTAATCTGAGTGACTCTTTAACAAGAAATGTCTGCAGTCACTTTAAACAGATGACCTGTCTGTGACTCAGGTAGAGGAGGCATTAAAGGAGTGTGTGTTCCTCCCTTAGCTTCCCTTTCAGCCCCACCCCTGCAAACCAGTAGGCTCTCAGATCGGCTCTGACGGACAGATATTACTGTAGGTGCTGACAAGACGGCTTTATTAAAGCTCTGTCATGTGGAACAAAAATATAAGTATCTGACACAGAGCGCTGAACCCGCCGCTGCTGCTGCTGCACAGATGTTGTGGCGGTGGAGTTTTCCTCTTGGACAGGCTTCATTACAGCATGCTGAGGAAAGCCTGTCGCTTTAAACAAGCATATTCCCAATTTAATGTTTTGATTTTTTTTTTTTTTTAAATTCTCACAGCTCTAATCTTACGATCACTTTGAGTAAGTTTCCACTCCGAACGAGTTATCTGTGCCAAACGCTGCATACTTTGAAGTGTGTTTCTGCGAGTGATTGGAGCAGCTCAGTGGAGGAGCGATGGGAAGGAGGAGAGGACAGTTTGTATTTTAGAAGAAGGGAGGAGGAAGAGGAGGAGGAGGAGGAGGAGAGAGGGAGGGAGGGAGGGAGGGAGGGAGGACCCATGTGTATGCTTTATCTAAAACAGCTGCTCTGGCTCAGCTCTGAGCATTGGTTTGTAATCCAATTCCTCTGTCAAACTCCATTCCCCATTTAAATGATTTATAAATTTGCTATAATTCACTTTGACTCATTTAAAGGGTTAGGAAGATCGTATCAGAGGATGTGGAGACTGTGTCGACCGATCGCTACTGTGTTTGGAAATTAAATGAAGTGTTAAAAGGGCCTCAGTTGAGACAAGATACTTTGACAGCTGCGTGGTTTTACTAAACTTCCCTTGTGAGTTCAAATCCGTCTTACTGTTAAGTGTCCCATTTTTTTCAGTAAACGTAGGATGTGCAAATAAACTCCCTGCCTTGAAAGTTTTCTTAAAGGATCAGTTCACTCAAATCACAAAAGAAAAACAAACATGTCTGGTGTCTGAGATTTCTGTTTCCGCCTCAGTCGAGACTGGAGCTAAAATATCTGTGAATTAATGACATGAAGGGATTAAATTATTGAATTAAATTAGGTAAAATTCACCGTCTGCACAAAAATTTGATACCCAGCAATGCCATCATTTACACCTCAATGTACTGAGGAAGAACTGTGAGGAAATAAGTAAAAGCAAAAGTGTTTCCTGAATAAACTGTACATGATTTTTTAGTTTTTAGATATTAGCAGCATTTTAGTTGAGAGTTTAGTTTGAGTTTCAGATAGTCATGTTTTTGCTGTGAGGAAATTTAATCTCATGATCCTGACGATAAGGGATTTTAAGAAAATTTGGTTTTTAGTCCTCATTACAATTGAAAATCCAATAAAAACATATTGAACTGAAAAGAAATTCCATGCGTCTTTGCAAGCACAGTGTCACAATCTCTGTAGATAATTAACAAAAGTGCACAGAGTTTCGACAGGGATTATTTCTTTAGTGGGAAGTAATAAAAGCTGTTGAGTGTGAGTAACTGGGACTTTTTTTGATATGTCATCATTCTCCTTTGTGTTTGGAGAAAGAGACAAACACTGTCTCGAACCTGTACAAAAATCACCAAAACTATCTGCATTGCAACATTTTTATAAGTTTTCTTAACCTGACCTTTTGTCATGTCTCCGTCCATCTGTTTATGTCAGGGATGTGTAACCCTAAGAACTACAGCGACTCTCCGGCCACATCGAAGAGCACCGTGGAGGAGCTGCACCGTCCGATCCCCTCGCTCTTCCGCGCCCTAACGGAGGGCGACGCGCCCATCAATATGATGGTGGTCTCTTTCCCCATCGCCGAGGAGCTCTCCCATCACGAGAACCTGGTGTCCTTCCTGGAGTCGCTCGACAACCAGCCCCAGAACGTCTCCGTGCCTGGAAACAGCATCCACGCCAGCTACGACACTCAAGGTGACGCTCGAATAGCAGAAAAGACATGCTTTGCTCTCTGCCTTGTTATTACATAGTTTTCTGCTCCTGTCAGGTCCAGTCAGATTTTTCATTTGCATTTATGCACACTCACTTAAGCCATGGTCATAAATTAAGGTCCAAACCCAGAGCTGAAGTAGACTTCAAAGTCTCGAACTCAGACGAGTTTGGGTTGGGTCAGGTTTCCATTCTTCCAAGTGCCAAAAGACGACTAGTTTAGGGAATTGTAACTGGTTTGAAAGTCTCTCTGCTGCCCTTTCTTTATTTTCATTTGCAGCTGTTTTGGCTGTCTACCACTAAGCCAGTATTATTTGCTATAAAGACGTTCTCATAATAGCAGCGTTCCCACAGAGCCGAGCAGTTAACTCATTAAGCTCACCAACACATATGGTCATACTTAGTTGGAGCAAATTAATTTCACTCCTGGAGTAAAAGTAGGAACATCGAGTGTTGAGGCATTTACTTTTTTAAAATGGTGCTTGTTTTTATGAACCACGTTTACTGGATCTGTGACTCACTCTTTTTATTTTTTGTCTGTCCGGTTTTGTGTTTTTCAGAAAACATGTGCACAGTGGTCTACTTTGACGACTGCGTGTCCATTCGTCAGTGCAAACTATACTGTGAGTCAATGGGAGGATCCAAGTACCGCTGGTTTCACAATGCCTGCTGCCAGTGTATCGGACCCGAGTGCGTCGACTACGGCAGCAAAGCCGTGAAGTGCATGAACTGTCTCTTCTGAAGCGCGGGCACATTGGTACCAAATGTCTGGGCCATCACCAGAGGACTGAGGGCAGAGGAAACTATGACTGTTATGTGTTAGCATTCCTCAGTTACCTTGTAAAATACCCCCCCTCCCCACATCCCTCCTCCTGCTCCTGCAAATTGTTTTTATTCTGCTGTTATGTTTCACTGTATATTTTTAGATATGTTTTCAATAGTGTTTTTTTTACTAGAGGTGTATATGAATAATGTATTTTTACAATCATGGTCTGCTAAATCCCAGTCTCATGCCAAATAAAGAAATGTTTGGTGACGTGGACTGTTCTGTCTCACAGAGAGGTGTCAGATTCTTGTCTTTCCTTTGGAATATATTTCTTTAAAAGATGTGTAAAAAAAAAAAAGTGCTGAGCATCAGTGGAATAGTAAATGTTTGTCTACCCAGTTGCCCGTGTCCCACTCTAATCTTAGCCTTGTGTTGCCCCAAGTCAGGAAACGCATCATTTCCTGGGGAAACAAAGTTGTTATTATACCATGCTGGTCCACAGGTGTTCCAGTGCTCAGTGACCGTCTCATGCAAGTGAAGGGGAAAGGGAGCGTTTACTGATGCCAATCTCTCACCGCCACACACAAATGCCCTTTGTAATGCCAGTGCATTTTCCAAAGGCAGCAGGGTGCCCTATCACTGATTCTGTTCCCAATTGGCATGCAACAGCAGTTTGTGCAGACTAATGTACCGGACGCACAATGAGACCTTGTTTGTCTTTTTTTTTTTTTTTTATGATATTTAATCACGACCTCATTTCGCCATTGCAGCTGTGAGTTTGGTGCAAACGGTGCCAACAGAGATCAGAAGATTAATGTGTTTCATATGTTAGGATGACCACCGGCCTTCTGAGTTCAACCGCAGCGTTTGGGAAAGTACACATGATTCAGAATAGCAAGTGGTTTCACCCAATTTAGATTTCAGTTGCTATTCAAAACGTTGTTTGACAGTTTTTCATGTACACAGGCTGGTAAAACGGCGGACTTGCGGTCAAGATGAGAATGATACCACAGCCTAAACATTCTCCATTAATTCCAGATCATTCTCGGTCGAGAAACCTACATAGACTATACATTTGCGGTGAGAGATCCAAGGAACGAAACATTTATTGTAGAACTACATTTCTCATTATGCACTCTGGCCACCGCGCATGCGCAAACTGGTTTATTTAGTATACAGATATCCGGAAGCTCCACTCTGAAATTGACCGAACGGGATAGTACTTGGTAAAGTTTCCTATCCGTTGAGTATTTTGTGTTTAACGACAGTACAGCTGTTGCAAAATAGAGATAAGCACATGTAGCTAACGTCATATTTTATGTTGGTTGTGTCTGAAGGAAACGGCGGCTTTAATTGTGACGGATAGGCTGGCTAATCAGCTAGCTTAGCAGGTTGGCAGCTAGCAGAAGTAACGTTAGCATATGGGCCCCTCCATTCAGAGGAGAGCTCCTACTTTCACAGTGTTTGTAATGTAAATATGCTTAAATTCGTGTCTTCAGAAACTGATCTGGATGTTATAACGGCAGGTTAAATGTTATTACACTTGCTGCGTTTGAGAGGTTGTCGTCTGGAAACAGGACAGGGCAAGAAAATAGTAAGGATAATCTGCCCAGTGCGAAAAAGATTAAGATTTCAGACAAACAGACATAATTTATCAATAGTTTTTGTGTCGTGACTTCAAGTGAGACTGTACTGACGAACGTAAAGCCGTCGTGTTTCTTCGTTTATCGCCTTTGTGTTCTTTGTACTGCAGCGTATTTTCTGGGGAAACGCAGAATGCATTAAACGTTTTGACTTTAACTAAAGGTATTTTTAATATCAAACTGTTAGTAAGAAATCTGTAAACTATGGTCAGTTTGAGAAACAATTTAGCACTAATAAGAAGATTAAAGTGAAGCATATCTTTTTCTTTAAACACAGAACACCTTTGCAGTTGTCACATAATTTAATCTACTTCCGAAAACATGTTTAACCTGATGGCGGAGAAGTTCCGTTTTATTCTAACATTAACCATGCTCACAGCCTCACTGTTGTTTCAGATTGATTGTCTAAACATTTCACTCATCAGATAAACAAATATCTGCTTATCTGCAGTCATCAGAATTGTATATGAACTGTATATAAGCGTATATAAAGGATAATGAAGTGAACTGTAGTTTTGATTGTGTTGAATGTGGATGTCAGAAATGGCATGTTAGAAGGACGTGATTGTTCATATAGCAGAGCCCCATCTGGTGGGTGGCCATTACTGTTGCAGTTATTCTGTTTGTACAGAGATCAAAATGATCAGGAAATTAAAAAGCAGCAGGGAAGAGCTATAGATTGTTTTATTGCTCTTTTAACCTTGCAGGAAATGTTTGAGTTTAGTGTACAGATCATTAGATTTTGATTGTTGGTCTTGATGGAAAATAAATTATTTTGCCTGCGTGATCATATCGTGCCTTAAGAAATAATAAATGTTAGCTGTATCTTAGCTTTAAGATTCTAATGTATGTTTTAAACGTGTCTAATCCACTTGATCTTGCGTGGTTTCTAAACTGCACAGAACTTATTTTTCTAAAGCTAAAGCTGTGAATTACCATTTAGATTTCCTTAAACACTCTCTTACATCGTTATAAGCTACTTCTGTTGTTCTAAGCAGAGCTTACCAGAGCCACTGAGTGGCAGTTTTGTTTGGCTAAGACAAACAAAAATTTAACCTTTTTTCTTTCGGATAAACTCATTCTAATGGAAATCTCTTGAGCAAGGGAATCCTCAGGATTGCAGCAATTTTTGGGAGGAATTTATTTATTCTTTATGGTTTAAAATCCTGTAGAGTAGGCCTTTCAAGCTCAGTTTATTGCCTTATTTAAGTTCAAGTATTATGTTTAGGCCATAACTACAAGTCAACAGAAAAATATATACAAAAAATTATGTTAATTAGGGACGAATAAGATGTGGATATCAAGCAGAAGGAATAATTAAGAAACCAGTGTGCAAAACAGACTGTATTCAAAGATTATCTGAGAAGTCAAATGCAGGGTTAAAATGTTTTACCATCTCATTTCTTCCCACTGCAGGTGGGATGGAGAGGTGATGAGCCAGTCAGAGAAGTGATCAGGCCGGAGCAGCCATGACCGAGTGCTTCCTGCCCCCCAGCAGCAGCCCTGCAGAGCAGCGCAGGGCTGAGCACCCAGGGGGCGTGGCCCGCACCCCCAGCTCTGAGGAGATCAGTCCCACTAAGTTTCCCGGACTGTACCGAACCGGGGAACCATCGCCACCTCATGATGGCCACCACCACGAGGCACCAGATGCTTATGTATCAGATGATGACAAAGAGCACAGCAAGAAGAAGAACAAATTCAAGAAGAAGGAGAAAAGGAGTAAGAAATCATTCTGTACTTTGAGCCTGAAGGTTTATTATTGACCTGTGAAATAACAACTTAACTATAATTTCTTTGCACAGTGTCACTTATCAGACATATCTTGATCTTAAGCAGTTTTCCAAGCTTTATCAGTGATTTGAGATATGGCTAAAATTTCAGAAATTGATTTCATGCCATAACTGCTTGACGGACTAATCCAACCCTGTTTCCAAAGCAAGTTAGACTTAGTATAAAATGACCTCTAGTAAAAACAGTGTAGTTTTTCTGAGCCCTATGTATTTATGTTGTTTATACATTCACACAGTTCATTTCCCCATTTTTGCCTGTGCCTGACAGAGCCTCTCATGGAAGCCCCTTTCATACCCAATCGTGACGCTATCACGTCTTACAAATGAGCTGGTTTATCTGTGAAATGTTCCAAACAGGTGTTTTTTCTGTCTTTAATTTTGCTCTTATCCCAACTTGTTTGAAACAAGTGTTTTCATACTATAAATACTAACATTAGCTCTCTAATATGATGCATTGTCTCCTAATTATGAAAAAGGCATTTTGGCAGCCTTGGTATTCTTGGTTAATATATGGATGGCATTGTAGTGAGCACTAATTAAGTAATGGACAAGGTCTTAAGAAAGTATTTTTGATAGTAACATTTAACAAAATCCATGAATTCAGTCAAGTGTAAGAGTTCTTAGATATTTTAAATGGTGTTTTTTAAAAACATTTTTGGGCTACAGAGAAATATTTTCATGGAATTTGTTCAGTAAAATGTACAAATCAATCCCCTTTATCTTTTATCATCTGGGAGCTGTAAAGTTCATACAAGTCACCTATTTCAGGCCACTGAGCTTAAGTTTAGTGTTTAGCAGCCGAGGACTGAATACGTTTGTTGTGTTTCTGAAGGTCTCAGTAATTGTTGAGTAAAGAGGGAGCGCTTCCTACTTTCCCATCCTGCTGACTGTTGCTGACTGTAGTGATGAGATATGTTCCTCTACTGAGAATGTTTTTCACTGAGTGGTTGTCAGACTCATTGTCCATTTAGTATCAGGATTTTCCATGGCTGGATTTAGCTCTAACATCAGGGTATGATGGGACAGAGGAAGAGATGGACAGTTTCAGAGCACACCCAGAGAGCTCAGTGAAGGTGTGTCTCAGGCAGCGATGTGATAAACAGGATCTGCTCTGTTCTGAAAAACCCAGTGTGGAGATAATTAGAGGAGACAACAACCGTGCGGAGGCTGCTTTACTGTCTTTGACACAATCTTGTACTGTAGTTGTTTGCTCTGAAGAAAAATATTTTAACGGAGCCTGTTCTGGAGAAGAGAGGCGTAAGGTGCAGTGGGAGCTATACTAAATCGGTGGCTGACCTCTTTTCTCAGTCCCCATTCTCCCCCTCCTTTGCTATCTTCTCTCTCTCACACATCTCTCTTCCTGTTTCTGTTTCACTGCTACTATCATTCTGTCGTAGGAAAAGGAAGGATAAGAAATCAGGAGTTTTTCTCTCATGTAACCTTGTTTTTGCCTCTCTACACTCTTTCTACACTTTCACAGCGGAAGGCTACGCTGCCTTTCAGGAGGACAGTTCAGCGGACGAAGCAGAGAGCCCATCCAAGATGAAGCGCTCAAAAGGAATCCATGTGTTCAAGAAGCCCAGCTTCTCCAAGAAGAAGGAGAAGGACTTCAAGGTAAAGGAGAAGGGCCCCAAGGAGGACAAGGCCAAGGATAAGAAGTCCAAGGACCTGACAGCTGCAGATGTGGTCAAACAATGGAAGGAGAAGAAGAAGAAGAAGAAACCAACGACAGAGACAGAGCCAGTCCCAGTGGAGACCCCCACCTTCAGGCCCATCTTTGGAGCACCTCTGGGAGAGGCTGTCAAGAGGACAGCTCTGTATGACGGCATCCAGCTGCCAGCCATCTTCAGAGAATGTGTGGACTACATCGAAAACTATGGCATGAAGTGTGAAGGCATCTACCGGGTCTCAGGTAAAGAAACTTTAAAAGGCTGTTAATTTTTCCAAATATCATCAAATTGTGCAAAAAAATCAAGATATAAAAGATATAACTTCCATTTGAATGTATTTCATTATTTGCATGTCAGATTCATACTCACATGAACTCCTGTCTTTCTCAGGAATGAAGTCCAAGGTGGACGAGCTGAAAGCAGCGTATGACCGTGAGGAGTGTCCCTGCCTGGAGGAGTATGACCCTCACACGGTCGCCAGCCTCCTGAAGCAGTACCTACGTGAGCTGCCGGAGAACCTTTTGGGCCGGGATCTGGCCCAGCGCTTCGAGGACGCCTGCGGACGGCAGGTGGAGGCCGAGAAGGTGACGGAGTTCCAGAGGCTGCTGGCCGAAGTGCCGTCGGAAAGCCGACTTGTTCTCTCCTGGCTCGTCACGCACATGGACCACGTCATCGTCAGGGAGGCGGACACCAAGATGAACATTCAGAACATTTCCATCGTCCTCAACCCAACCATACAGGTCAGAGACCGAGGACAGATCAAAGGGGAAAAATAAAAAAGAAATTGAACGGGGAAAAAGGATCATGTTAAGAAGTCAAAATGTTGCGGAGAGCAGCTTTTAAACAGCAACAGGCAAACCAAACATCAAAAAGAAAAATGGGTCTTGGACTCAGGCTGTGTACCTCAAAGATAAGAAACCTCCCCTCAGCAACAAACCAAGTGAGCTTTTATTGGATCAAACAGCCATTTCATCTGTAAACCCTGGCCCAGTTTAGTGAAGCTAATTTATTCCCGAAGGGGACGTCTCTGCGGCTGCTCCACTTATTCTGAACCAACAGCAGCAGAAGCCACATCACTGTAAAATAAACATTTCTTTCTATTAATGAGTGGAGCCGTGGGTCAGTTTAATCAGGCTGAGTAAATATACTGGAATTTGTGATGTGGAGAAGGTGACACAGAGTTGATTGGGTTTCATGCTTACATGCAGTTTCTAACATACAGTACAACTTAATCATTGTTTCACATGCAAGATGTTTGTGCAGAGCTTTAAATCTGTGTGCTTTATGTTCACGGATTTGTTTACCTTGTGTGCAGATTGGGAACCGTGTTCTTTACATGTTCTTCACACACGTGAAGGAGCTGTTTGGAGAGGTAGTCCTGAAGCCGGTGGTGCGGCCACTCCGCTGGTCCAACATGGCAACGATGCCGGCGCTGCCTGAGACCCAGGAGAGCATCAAAGAGGAGATCCGAAGACAGGTGAGTTCAGTCCTGCTGCAGATCATTCGTTTAATTTAAACAATTCATATTTTATGTTTTAGACTGTTTGTTTGAGGTTGAAGTTGAAGTTGAAGGTTTGAAGTTATTTAAGTTATTTAAGTCGCCCTGGGCTTTGGGAGCTTGCAATGAACATGTTTTTTTCACTTTTCTAGAGACTTTATGGACAAAATCAGACAAGAATACTTTACAGGACCCTGTAGTATGAATGAAACTTGAAACACTTTTCAAGTTTTGTAAGACAGTTTTGCAAGTTTTACTCTTTGTATCCCAGCCCGAATTTAACATAACGACATCATTTTCTACGGATTTTTGCTGCCTGGGTGCAGCGAATGAAATTTAGTTTTATAGCTAAGAGCCGGTTCAGGTCAAATCAGGTGTTGTGTTGATTACTGCAGGTTTTTGTGGTGTTATGGAAGTGTATCTGTACTTTCTTGTAACACTGTTGTCCAGCTCTGCTCAGTCTGATCAACTGATAGGCCACAGCAGCATGAAGTCAGTTAATAGTTGGCTCTGCCGTAACTTTCTGCAACAGCGCTGCTACACTTTTTCTTTTTTGTTTGGACCCCCCTGCAGTCACACTGTCACAACCTAAACAGACTACTCACGTTGTAATAAATAGGAAAACATTCTGCAGCGCCTGATTTTAAATTGCCATTGTGCTTGTTAAACAAATAAAATGAACTTAAATAAATAATGATCCTCATTCAAGGGTCACAAGGGTCACTGATTTCTGTAATTAAGGAAGTGAAGCTTGTTTGACCACTTGAGGTCTTTGTTTCAGGAGTTCCTGCTGAACTGCCTGCACAGGGACCTGCAGGCCGGAGTGAAGGACTTATCCAAAGAGGAGCGACTCTGGGAGGTTCAGAGAATCCTGACGGCCCTGAAACGCAAACTGAGGGAGGCCAAACGTCAGGTGAGTTAAGTCTGGATACTCTGTGTGTGTATAAGTATGTTTTTTTTATTCTTATTTAAAAACAATCATGCATATACAGAAAAACACTGCAAGCTGTTCAGTTTTATTGCTTGTTCATTACAGCACATTATATTACAAGGTTCACTTTGCCCTCTACAAAATGAGAACTGTTTTGTTTTTTGCTGCTTTGGCCTTGTAGGAGTGTGAAAGTAAAATAGCTCAGGAGATAGCGAGCCTCTCTAAAGAAGATGTGTCAAAAGAGGAAATGACTGAGAATGAAGAGGAAGTCATCAACCTCCTCTTAGCACAGGTGAGTCATTCAAGCACACAACTATACACTTAGGTAGAGTATGTGCTCAGACCAGCAAAATGCAGCAAGATGCATGTTTTAAAAAAAGAAAAAAATCTCCAGTTATGTTTCACTCTTGCTAAACTCCTTATATGCCAACCTGACATGGAAAATTATGGGTTGTCCTTACTTCTTCTCCACAATCAGGAAAATGAGATCCTAACAGAGCAGGAGGAGCTGATCTCTCTCGAGCAGGTGCTTCGCAGACAGATTGCTACTGAGAAGGAAGAAATCGAGAGACTGCGAGCAGAGATTGCAGACATACAGAGGTAGAACAAGTCTGAAGCCATTTTAGAAAATTAAATGGCTCGTAATACAATGTCACAACTTGTTGTAAAGATCTCAACTGTAATCTGGTGTTGTGCTCCTCAGTCGGCAGCAGGGTCGCAGCGAGACCGAAGAATACTCTTCAGACAGTGAAAGTGAGAGTGAAGATGAGGAAGAGCTGCAAATGATTCTCGAAGACCTGCAGAAGCAAAATGAGGAACTGGAGGTGAGAAGAACGGTTACACGGTTACATTTAATTTACATAGAAGTTTGACTTAAGCGTGTTAAGTGGAATGGAGTTTAGTACACTTGGGAATAGTATTTGTGTTTATATACTTTTTATACTTGAAGAATTGTAGGTGTGGTTTTCCTTC
>JAQNCA010000004.1:18865326-18922605 GCA_029783725.1 Acanthurus tractus | reverse complement strand
ATTGTAGGTGTGGTTTTCCTTCTGAGGTTATGTTTGAGTAAAGGCTTGAGTAATCAAGAGTAAATGTTTTCTCTGTAAATATTGCCAGAGATGAACCAGCTGGTTCCTCAAGCTGCTGTATTTGTTTTTACTGCCCTGTAGAACAAAAACACCCACCTTAACCAGGCCATCCACGAGGAACAGGAAGCGATCTTAGAGCTCCGCGTCCAGCTTCGCCTCCTGCAGAGCCACAAACTGCAGCAGGAAATGACCGTCCAGCAGCCGGCCGAGCAGGCTCCGCCCACACAGCCGAGCCCGGAGCCCCGCAGCGAGGAGCAAACCAAACGTTCCGTTGCCACAGTGGCCACCGGAGCAGATGTTGCCACCTCGGCCAACGGCAAGGTAGCCAAGGATCCTTCGAAGCCCTCGCCAAGCAAAGACAGACGAGACACCAACATGTGAGATGTTCTTCTTAGTGATGCGTCTGGTGGCTCTGTGCTGCTGTATGTCTCCACCGCTGGTCAGTTGTCCTGTAGCGTCTCTTGTCATCCACTGGAGATTTCACTTTGCTGGATCCATGAGTTCATTAGTAAATGTGTCAAAGTGGCAGCCATGGAAAAAAAAAAAAAAATCTGTTACACTGTCTTTGGCTTTCTGACTCTGTTAACACTAATCGAGTAGCTCGTTTCACGTTTTCCCATGCAAAACATAGAAAAAGAAGCACAGTGGCTGCTGTAGTGGACAACTGGCTGCTGCTGAGAGAGACGAGATGGACCATATTATTAAATTCACAGTGCCAAGCCTGTATGAAGGAAGAGGGGGCGAAAGGAAGGGATTCATAAAGCAAGGAAGAGGATGAAGGAGTGAGGAAGAGGTAGGCCCCTTGTGTACATATGTGAGGCAAAGTTTATTTTTTACCAAGAACCGACTGGATATCATTTCAATCAGTGTATCTGACACTGTCCCTGACCTAGATAAAAATTCGACCTTTTAGGATAGAGACCACTGTGCCATAACTGAAGATGCCAGACTGGAAACGTTTTCCCAGAGAACCACTAATACAAAAGCTCTTTGAATAATGAAGAATTTATGATTGGTCTATCTATATATTATATATTTAATAGTATTCTGAAGAATACATATAAATCTTCAAGAAACACATTGATTTTAAATTACAGCTTTTTAGTAATATATTAAAATATGTATAAATATATTGTAGATGCTTTCTTTTCTCTGAACAGCAGCTGCACATAAACACAGTGGGGTTGTCCCTCGCAACTGAGCAGTGGATGAAAACATGAACAGATAATAAATAAGCAACAAAAAGTATATGCGTCACTGCAAAATGTAGACTAACAGCTGGAGGCAGCGTTGTTACATTCAAGTCAAGTAGTGCAATCATCTTCTCTGTTATCTCTGCCTCTCTTGCACAAATAAACATGGAAAATGACATTAATCCAGTTTTACGATGGGAGTTCATCAGTAAGGATGACTGTCATCAAAACTGTGTGCAGAGAGATGGAGGAAAGTTTTTAGTTTGTTGTGTGTTTAGTTCTCTTAATGTGTGGAGTTACTGTTCAAGACATCAGTTGGAAGTGAGTTAAAAAAATATATTACAAGTCAATCATTACATTTCACAATGGATCAATGACTGTTGCAAAGTATTGTCATTGTTCAGTGATATTTAAAGCAAAGGCATGGCTTGACTTACCATTTGTGTATATTATTGTAAAATTGCATAATACTGTATTTTCAACTCTTATGTTTTGTCATATGTTCTTTTTTTTATTATTAATGACCTGTATGGAGTATGCTAGTGTGACTGCCCCTGCTTTGGTCATGGGCAAATCAAATCAATCTCATCTGGGCTCATGATTCAACATGTTTTTAATCCTGTGACTGCGGCATAAATGCTAGATTGGACTCAGAAGCTTCTCTTAAGGTTATTTTCATATTGTTCCAAGCTTTTGTAGCTTATTGTTGCAGACAGAATAATGCTGTGAAGAATAAATTGTCAATCCAAATAATTTATGTGATTCTGTGTCTCTTTTTCTGACACACAGCCCAGTGTTTACTTTTTACCCAACTATGTTGGCTAGAAGTGTGGTCCATATTTAGTGCTTCCTATTTTCCATGACACATTCTCTGAATATTTTCCCTCTTCCAAGCTAATGGGGTTATAAATAAAACCTTTGCCTTTGTGTCTTTTCTGAGGAAGTGATTTGTAACTGTTGGCTTTTGACTCAAACTCAAGGCGTAATGCTATCTAAGAGATAGTGGAACCACCCGACTTTTTTAGTCATTGCTTTAGCTGGTTTCCGATCTGGCAAGTAGCCCTGTCAAGTCAGACAAAAACATTGAAAAAACACCGGATGTAAGCAAGGATATTTTCAGAATGAAAGTGCACCTTTAACCTTACAGAAATGTGTTTACAAGACATGGTACCTTAGTGTCGAGTTTGTTTGCTGTATTTCGTGTCTTTATGACAAAACTACTACAATCAAGCCGAAAGTAGTTTATTTATTTGATATGTACACTGAAATTATCTTCAAAGTTCACAAATGAAACACAAAGTCTTTTTGTATAAAGATTATTTTTATTCACATCTTTAAAAAAAAAAATCTAATATAAACATAACTAATATTGTTATTAGTATTGTTATTAATACCAATAGTAATAAAAAATGTGTTGTCTTGCTTATACTTTACTTAATGTTTGACTCTCACAGAGAAGAATGACCTACAACACTGCACATTTGGGTGGTTCTCACATTCAACCACTGTAGACAAACATTTTCACTGTGCTACCTTAAAATATTTAAGATGTAAATACACTAGCAGGGCTAATCACTACTGTTACAATAAAACTTAGATCAACGTTATGTAAACTTGTTCATACATGAAAATTATGTATGCCTACGATTTAAAGTTTTGAGATAAAGTACAGAGAGAGAGAGAGAGAGAGAGTACATTTCATTTAAAACTTAAAGAAAAGGTGTTTAGGGGTTTTAGTGAAAATCTGTATCATTATTCCAACAACAATATATTTAAATGCCTTAAAACGCCAGGAGGACGTTGATGTCTTATTTTGAAAGTCACCACCGGAAGCTCTACTAGTCTTTATCAGCTCTTGGCTCTAGTTTAGAGTAGATGGTCAGTCTGTCTGTCTCAGGGGCTGGGTTTCTCTTTTATCCAAGAAAAGGGGGAAAAAAACTGAGTTTAAAGCATGACGGGACAAAGACGCTGAGTGAACACTGACATATAATGATTTAAAAACTTTTACAACTTACCATGGCTATAAGGGAGCTCAAAGTTTGTCTTTTAGGGGTAAGTTGCAGATGTTTTTGTTGATCCACTTTGGGGAAAAAATTCCTTCAGTGTGCTGCGAGTAAAACTAACCGACAGCATTTTGACGTTAACCGCAATTAGCTGGTCCAGCTGACACGGTGACTCTGTAAATGTCGGTCTTTTTCCTTTTAAACAACGGTGTTTATCGTGTTGTTCATCTGAAAACTTGAAGCTTTTACTGTTACGTTAACACCTAAGATGACTGAAAACCAATAGCTAATCGTCCGGTGGGCGCAGCAACTGAATTTACATTATGTTCCATCGTTGTTTACATCAGTTTTTTTTTATCGTTGAATTGAGCGACTTTAATTTATTTCATGTTTGTCGTTATTTTTTTTAACGGCTCTGACAGTTTATCACCCATTACGTCATTTCCAGACCAACCGCTAAAAGCAAGCCGTTAGATTTCTTGCTGCGTTAGCAAAACACAGCGGCCCGTGCTCGCGGACGGGGACGGAGACGTTCACGGACGTTTTGGGAAAACTAAGTGGTTGTTTATCAATGAAGCACAGGGGAACTGGGAGCTTGTAAGAGCCGCACAGACGTTTTAAAGGCCTTCGCATTCCTCCACAGGCCACTGACATGCTCACTAAGCATTTAAAATGCTAACACAAGTTACAGTAGACTGTTCTGACCGAGCTGCTGCATCTGTTACCAATCTGAATACCTGTGTGTGATAAATATGTGACTGTATTCATAGTTAAAGTATGTAAAGAAAGATAAGAGCTGATCACTGTAAACACATGGAGAAAAGGTGACATTAAAGCCCTTAATTGGCCATTAAAGCCCTGAGGGTTTGTGGTAGCTTCTTGTTATTTAAGGGTTTTTTAGATCCAGTGTGTTGTCCTGGTTTCATAAGAAATAATGACCTCAAGTTTAAAGCTAGTTCTGTAATCCTGTGCTAACATGAATCTAAAGAGATGGGGTCAGCGTCTAACTGGACAGTAGTCTAATCAATAGGGATCAATAGGGGCTTTTAACAGTGCTGTGACTCATGTGTAACCATCTGTTTTCAGGACACTGGAGTTGGGAAATCCAGCATTGTTTGCCGATTTGTTCAAGATCATTTTGACCATAACATAAGTCCAACGATAGGGTAAGAGCTTTAAATTTTTAATCACAAAATACAGTCCAACAGCAGGAAAGAAATCAAGAGAGGGCTTTTGCTTGAAGATAATGTTTACTATAAAATAAAGTCCAAAGTCTGAATTGATGGTCTAGTTTAATTTGATCATGTGAGATGTCCAGTCAGATAACATTTCTAGATAAATCGTTAGATCCTTAATACTATTGGTTAAGTCAGCTGACATGTTGATAATGATATAACTGATTGAAGCATTTAGAAAATCTCCTCAGTACTTGAACCCCATTCAAATAACAAATTTTAACCAAAACAAAAACAGAATAAATTAAATCTGATATCATTAAAATGGATAATGCCATCTGATATAGGTTAAAAATTAGAGTATGGCACAGTGTTTAGCCAGGAACTTGGGGTTATTCATATTTTTAAAAGTAATAGTTCTCATCACTCTTTGCAAAAGTTTAAAGCCTAACACTGGGATTTGGCATAAAAAACAAATATATATGCATTCACTGTAAACTAAACAAATGCAAGACAATTTTTAAATTGAAATAGATTTTGAAAGTTAATGTTTTACTAAGTTATATCTCAAATGTTTGAGTTCACCTCAATCACTGCTTTCACTGTGTGAGCTCTGTCTTGTTTGATGGTTGTTCTGTGGGCCTCTGATCCAACACTGCATTACTGTTGTCAGGCAATATGGGTTTAGTGACAAAGTGTTTAGTGTTTCCTGCTGACTGGTACTGAATTGTTTCCTGTGCCTTTTTAAAGAACATGCTTAGAAACATTGTTGTGAAATGCTCTTTATCATCCACAGTGCATCATTCTTAACCAAAACAGTGCCTTGTGGAAATGAACTGCACAAATTTCTTATCTGGGATACAGCCGGACAGGAAAGGGTGAGTACACCCTCAACAGAAATTCCTCCTTTACGTACTATGAGCTTTAAGTTAACACTCGTGACTCAATGAATCACGTTTTTTTTTTTTTTATAATAATTTTCCATCACATTTTGCATCAGGAAGCTAGAAGTGACACAATCATTTCACTGTCAGTGGTCCTCATGACACAGAGTTATTATTAAGCATGAAACAGAATGACTTACATAAAGTTCAAAGGTCACAAGACATTTGTGTCATCATGGTGGATCATTTCATGGAGGGGTGGGGGGATTGTGCGGCATGTGGTTGAAGCTTGTCAGATGGGCTTGCAGCATGAAAACTTTACAGATATTTACTGCTTGAATGTGACGAAACTTCTATCACCAGGTTTAAAAATAATGGCTCACATTGTTGACAGATTCTTTACATAAAACACATTCTTTCTGTCAATTCAATTATCCAGATTTCTTTTTACAAGTGTATTTAAATTCTCTTATCACTTAAAGTTACTAGTAACCCTCACTAATGTTAAAATTCATCTCTGTTTAAACCTTTTAAATCCAAGATTTATACTTATTATTGTTCTCAAAGAAATCCTGTAAATTTAAAACAAACAAAATCCTGCAGACTCCAACATAATAAGAGATGGACAGTAAGAAAATAAAATCTAATCCATGAACAACTTAAAAAAGGTTGAATATAACATATTTAACTCTGTTTCTTAAGGTAAAATGTCACTGAACTTAACTAAGATGTCATCATGACCTCTTTGCATGCAGAATAAGGACACTACGTTTTTGACCACAGGGGGTGCTGTGGAGCAATGTTTTGACAAGTGCCTCCGTTTATTGTTTGTACAGCATGTGTTGCCATGAGCACAGAGATGATGTGGTGCACATATCTGCTGACTGCAGTTGGTGGTAACGCATATCAACAAGACTGCAAAAAGATGTAAACAATCCAGGTTTTGATACATTAAAAATAAGTTTTGGCTGCTTCCTGACAAAGGAAATGCAATCAACATGCTTTTATGACCTTAAGGAAATAAATACTGGATTTTTGTGGAGCATAAACAAAACCATTTCTAATGGAATCACTTTTGGTACATTTAAATACAATACATAAATTGCATGTAGAGGCTGCATACATGTCTCTTTAAGGACATTCTTCTAAGCTCTGGAACAACCTTCAGGGCGAGGAGTTGAAACTTGTAAGGACATAACTTTTTCCATCGGCCACTCATAACTCAAGAATGTATGGGCAAAGTCTACTTAGTACTCACAGTACATTTTACAGTCCTAGTCTCCTGTATGTTAACACAGCATTTTTAAATGCTGTGGTCCAGATTTAAGATTGTGTTCAGTTCAGATGACAAAAGACTGTTTTTTAAATCTTTTTTTTTCAAGTACTGTGGGTGACGTCTCCGTACAACTTTGCCATACAAAAGGACATTTGATTTGATATATTGATTGATTTTGCTTATAACTAATATTATTTTGTGTTTTTTTTGTTTTGTTTTTTCAGTTTCACTCATTAGCTCCTATGTACTACCGAGGATCAGCTGCTGCTGTCATTGTTTATGACATTACTAAATTGGTAAGTATAACAATCATCATTCTCATGTAGAAGAAGTGACAATAATAAAAAATTTTTTTGGATGGTGACACTATGAGTGGTTTCAAACCTTCAAATCAGATGACAAAACCCCTGCAAAAAAATGAATAACTTACAGCCCATTTTTGTCTCGCCTTACAACTCTTGAGGGGCTCAAGCAGGGCAGGGCTGTAGAGGAGAAGCCGGTTTCACTACGAGCCCGATGTACAATTCAATTACTTTTCCATCACTCTGGGCTGCCTTGTTTTCGTGACCTACAAATGTCATTTTTTCCTGTTCTGTAAATGGAAACTTTTCTAAAAAACACCTTTTAATATGATAAGTGATTAATGCAAGTAGTAGAAAGTGTAGGTTTTCTGTTATATTATTTATTTTATGTCACAAAGAACCTATTGTTGCACATGATTTGTTTTTGCTGTTGCTGTTCAGGACTCTTTCCAGACACTGAAGAAGTGGGTGAAAGAGCTGAAGGAACACGGTCCGGAGGACATTGTTGTAGCCATAGCAGGGAACAAGAATGATTTAGGAGACATCAGGTGAGTTTGCGTAAGACTGTCAGAGCTGTAAAGAAACTGCTTCTGAGGGGTAATACGATAAAAATGGAAAAAAAAGGTTATAATTTGTCATGAGTCAGCACAAACACAACCCTATGCAGACTATACAACTGTATAGTCTGTGTTGCTGTGTTGCATATTTTTCCTGTGTTGCTTCATCACTTCGCCCACAAATTGGCTGCAGTCTCAGTTATGACTCTTGAAGTGGGCCGTGTCACCTCTCTTTTAAGACCTAAAGCACAGCTTAGTTTTCCTGGTTTGACAAAGGAAGTGTCTGTGTCTTAACTGACAACAGAGACTTATTGCTGTGAACAAAACAATTAAGAAATCTTGTTATTCCTGTTATGTAGTGCATGTTAAGTCCACTGGACCATTGCCATCTCTCAACAATTGCCGCTGCTGTTCTTAATATTTTCATAAAAACCTCCACTTCTCTTCCATGTCTCTGTCTCCTGCAGAACAAACTAGTTAGAGATGGATTGGATAGAAGCCATTAATGATGAAAGTGTTGATTTGCCATGGGACCAATTTTAACCCCTTTTAACCTAATTTTTCACTTAATGTCCTTCTGTCACAGGGAAGTTCCTATGAAGGAAGCAAAGGAGTTTGCTGAATCAATTGCAGCTATTTTCATCGAGACTAGTGCCAGAAATGCTGTCAATGTCGAGGAACTTTTTCAGAAAATCAGTGAGTTTCATGCCTTTATGCTCTGTTTGCAAATGCTGTCTTGTTTTTACAAGTTTTCAAGAAAAGGAGGGTACACTCACTGAAAGGCTGGAAAGGCCTCTCAGTCTTCAGTCTTCGGATCATGCTGGAGCTTTTATTTGGTTTTGGTATGTTATGGTTTTACTAGCTGGACAAGAAGAAGTAGACCTGTTATTTTTCTTTGGTTAGTAAATGTATCATGTTTTGTTTTTGGTGTTAGTAGTGGATGTTTTTACCAGGATGCACTGCCAAATACACTGCAGTAGAAATAACACATCACTTTAGCCTCTAAAAATAATCGGTCATGGTAACTCCCTAAAATGACCCTCTGCTTTACTGTTTAGGTAAACAGATTCCACCGCTGGAAAACCCCGAGGTGGACAGTAATGAGTCCTTTAAACTCACCAGGCAGCCTGCTCCGTCCGTCAGGAGGTGCTGCTAGTAGCAACAGCGGCTGATGAGATTACTTTCTTCAGCACCACAGACCCCACCGGCACAGCACATAGTCCACAATGCACACAGTGTCTTACTCCTGGGGAAGACGAGACAGTGGACAGACAGAGGTCAGCTTGCACGTGTGGTCAACTGCAACATGCAACAGAAAAACCTACCAATAGTATTACATGTGTCATTGCACATTTACTTCATTGAATTGTAACAGTTTGGACTCTGATGAGGTCAGGAAGCAGAAAGAGCTCAGTTTGTTTCCCCCTGGTGGTGTTTTATCTGCATTACATTAGGATTTTTTTCTTTGTAGTCTGCTACTTAGCTCATTACAAAGTGACAGTTTTATCCGATTTTCCATAGTAACTTTAAACTTCAGCACAAATTAATAACAAGTGATCTAGCTGATGTGCTTTGTAAAGCAGATTTTGGCCATTGATGCAATTGCATTTTCATTTCAAGAGAGAACTGCTCCGTAGATTTTCATTGCACTGTGGCTTTTACATGGCACACATTAAAATGAAAGTTTTTTTTTTGTTATTTTTTAACAAGGCTCCACTATTTTGTGTCACTCTGGTACAGAATTGAATTAGAATATTTGAATAAGAGGTTGTCAAGATCAAACCTTAGACCAGCATTCAGTTCTGTAGCTTAAATGCAGCAGCTTTACATTCCACTTCGTCATGTGTCTGCACACGCATTTACTGTATAAGGGTTAACTGTAATGCTGCAGAATTAACAGCTTAGAGGCCTCAATAGTAAATGCAGAATGACACCCCCTGTTGAAACACTGTTCGATACTAGAATTGTTTACAGAGTGATTTGTTTAAGATGTTTTCCACATGCTGAAATGTATGGTATGAGATTTCACTACAGGGAATGACTGTATACGACTGCCAAACATGAGTTTTCCATGTATTTTTACCTAAAAAAAAAGGATTACATTTATACTGTTAAGAGGAGGAAAAAATTGTATGTATTCTACTCCCAATTTGCCTTTTGTTGTCTTGTTTCACAAGTTGTGTGCTATATACTAACCAATCTCTAAAGTATCTGGGCAAGTAACTCTTCACTAATCAATTTCAGTTTGCAAAAAAGTTGAATAGGGGTAACAATGAAAATGCCCAGAGTCCAGCAATTGAAAATAAGATCATTTTTTATTGTTTTTTGATGTTGCTATGGCAGTAGTGCCAATGGATTTGACCACTTGAGAAATTTATAACAGCACCTTTGCAAATGTTGTACACAGTATTAATCTAGAGTTACTTTGCCTTTATAAAATGTTAGAGTACTCCTGAAAAGCAGTTTTTAATAAATGATAATTAGACATGAAGGCTGATTTAAATACACCATGGTTCCCTATTAACTAACAGTATTTTTATAACAAAAAAAAAAACTGTTTACATTTGTACCTGGTTAGTGCAAATTGAAAATAATTCTACATGTACCATGTTTATCAACATGTTTGATGGGATAACAGAGTTAAGTTTATAGTTTTTATTGCCATTATTGTGTCATATTGCCAATATATATACCGTTCTTTCATTAAAAGTAACGTCAAACTCCTTTAAAAAATTTGCCAATTAATGCGGCCCGCTTACTGGAAAAAAATTATGCAGACGCCCAGTATGTCGGGTTTAACGGCAGATTGATGAAGAATTTCATAAAATGTAGATTTTCCAATGCATTTTGGCATGATTGTACCTCCATGTAAGCAAAATTCATATAGAGCAGGAAATGTTATATGTAAACATTGTGAAGAAATTTCACAAGTATTGGATTCACAGCCACACAAGTGCCTTTTTTATGTTTTCTAAACAAATGTATGACTCGGCTAAAACATACATATTGTTAGAACAATGCATGAATTACTCGACTAATTCAGTACAGACTAACTGTATGCATAACAGTCATAACTATTAAGTATCTGCAGCCATCCTTATACTGTATGCCTAAGTCATGCTTCCCTGTATCCTCTGTAGTCCAGATTCAATTTTGTATATGAATAAAGTAGTAATTATTCTATTTTTCTGGTTTGTTTTTATGTTCCATTTGCCCACTGAAAGGATAAAGTATGTTGTTTTTAAATGTCAAAGACACCAGAACCCTCTTAAAGGATTACAGTGTTGCCTCTCTGATTTCATGTTAAAGTTTTTTTTGAGAGAGAGGTCAGGAAGACGACTGAGAGAAGAGAGGATTCACTGACAAGAGGTCATGTCTTGGATTAACCTCCTGACATCATGAAAACATGGTTTGCGTCTCAACTAAGCCACCTTGTCACCTCAGAAACCCAAACAGCATGTGAAAATGACACTCTTGGGTTGCACAGTATAGATGAAGCTTTTATGTCGGTCACTTTGAATCACGTGATGAAGAACAGTAACTTAAGTGGAAACAACAGCTTTTAAAAAGTGCTACTACATGGTTCATGTAACCTTTTAAAAAGCTGAAAACAAATCACATGTTGAGTAGAGTATCTACAGATTCCTGTTCAGTACGCTGGATTACCTCTTCAGCAGCTTACAGAGGGGAGATCTACACTTGTTATGAAGATGGGTTTTTGGCATATTAATAGTTAAAACTGAACAAACACACTGTATGAAACACCATGATTCCCATACGCAAACATTTTAAATCATTTACTTATAATTTTCCTCTCTTTTTTCTCTTTTTAAAGGTCAGGGCTGACATTATTATCATACAAGAAGTGTTGAGGAAAAAGCTGCATATTTTTCTGTCACTTCACTTCATTCAGAGTTTTCCTACAGTCAGCCCCTGACACCCATTAGAAGAATTGTATCCAGATGCTTCGCTGCACTGGCCTCAGTATTCAGAAATGACAGTCAAAACAATCCAACATGCTGGACTGTTTATGACTGGAATTTAAATAGTTCTGAAAGTAACCTGCTCAACATTGACAACAGCTAAAGTGAATGGTAAATAAACTACATTTTTACCCTTCTATGAGTTCTCATTGTCATTCAAATTAAATATCTAATACTATTTATGCATTTTTCCATGTGGCCCTTTTACGTTTTATATCTATATCTAATTACACCAAAAAAAGGACATCTTTGTTGGTGAGTTCACCATAATGTTTAGCATCAGAGGAACACTGAAAACAATAAGTTAATTTGTTCACAATGAGCTGTCTGAAAATGTAAATGCCCTTTTAACACCCAATTATCCACATTTAGCTGGGAAATGTTCCAGGGTGATTTTGAATATATCTTATGTTTCACAGTTTTTTGTTGCTTTGTCCCAACTTGTTTACAACATGTCCCTGCCATCAAACTCAGAATGAGGATATATATTCCAGAAGTCAAATAAATATAATCAATCAGCTTCTTTTCCTTTGAGATTGCTTGTTTTTAAAAAAGGATAGATTGTAAAACAACAACAACAAAAGGTCCATATCAACCAACATATTATCATCAAGATTTTTTTAGATTCTCAAATAATATTGCTAGTGCAATACATTTACATTTCATAAAGCAGAGCAGTGAGGGTAGTTTATGTCATGTAACATCACATTAAATATAGTAATTCTGCCAGTAGCTGCACAAATTAATAAATGTTATTTTTCAAAAATTATATATTAAGTGTGCGGGTTGTAAACAGTAATAGTTTCAAATAAGGCCTCAAAGGATGGTCGCCATGTGTTTACAACATGTGATTTAATTTTTTGAGGTAATTGAAAGTGAAAGGAAAGACCAAACAAGTCTCACGTGCTAAACTGAAGTTTGGGGGCTTTTTAGGGTCTTCTTATCCCGGTTATGTATTTAAACCTAAAAAACACAACAAGTAACTTACATGAATACACTACGGGGAAAATCATTAAGTTTATTTTTACTTTTCAACAAGTAATTTCTGTGTACACGCGATATAATTATGTGAAAGTAGTTGACTTTGACATAATCACATCAGTTGTTTAGCCGCGAGGGCGCGCAACAGAGTTGTGCGCTCGCGCGTTCAAGTATTTGTACCCACATGCTCATTCGCAGCGCTCAGTCAGCGTTTGACTCAGTAGTGGCAGGGGATCCAGTGTGTTTCCACTTGTCAGTTTCTCCCGGTACCGAAATCAAGTGCATCCCCTCACCAAAAATGTCAAAGTTGGATCAGATCCTTATTCTCGACCCTCCCTCCGACCTCAAATTTAAAGGTAGGTGAACGCGAATGTCTTGCTTGCGAAAATGTCCAGCGAGTAGCGGGGGAAATACCTGACTGAGAGATTTCACACTCCCTCAAGCAAATTACGTTGCTAGCAAGCTAACTAGCATTCACCGCCATTTTATGTTAGCCAGGGACAAGACGGGCCGCTACATCCCCGCACTGTAGTGACGTGGATAGCCGGCGTGGCGTGCATCTTGACCGTCTGCCATTCATGACCAGCTAACTGACAACACCTAGCAAAGAGGTGCAAGGATGAGGGACTGTCAGTGGTTGTATGACGGAAAAAATGTGAACAAATAACGGATAATAACTGCCAGATTCCTAAACAAATAAGGGATAATAACTGCCAGATTCCTGAACAAATAACGGATAATAACTGCCAGATTCCTGATTTTGGTAGCAACATGAGACAGTTACGAATGTCATGCTGTTGCTGGTCGTGTTAGCAACAACAAACTGTTGTTTGCATGGGGCTCAGCCTTTTCCATGAAATGCTTAACGTTAACGCTCACAAGGCAGACTAAAAATTGGAAGAAATGAACTTTTACTGACAAATGTTAGAGTCCGACTTAAGACATCTCTGGCAGACACTCGAGCTAATAACGTTAAAGTGACTGACAATTGAAATGACAAACTTGGGTAACTAACGTTAACGTTAACGTTGACAACCCACACAGTTTTAAGCAACATTTAGCTCAATGTTACGGTAGTTCGTTTCTCCTTGACGTAACTCCACTTGGATATCAATGCTCAGAAACACGTACTATCGGACAGTATTATTCTCACATCCATAAGCGAGAAACACAAGCAGTACACACGTTAGGTCACCACTGATCGCTTGCCTGGCAGTGATAACATTCAATGATGTGTCACTTAAGCGTTGGCTAATGGTAGCTAGGCTAGCTTGCTAAAGCAAAAGTTGAAATCTAGCTAACACAGCGTACGTTGTTAGCTGCTCTCCAGCAACAAACTGTAATGATTTACATTTTTCCTCTTCCTTTAACCATGTTTCATTGATTTAGAGCATTATAGATATGATTAGTTTGCGATATTTCGATTCCCTAATAACTTGTCATTACAGTGATTGAGGTAACAGCTAGCAATACAATTATATTGTACTGTGATGTCAGTGCAAGTTTCAATGAAGCTATTGTGCTACCAGTCATGGTATTATAAAAAATACCAGCAACTGAGCTTTCATTACTTTATCCATTCATTTTGATCCAGAATCCTTCCTTATATTTCCTGTATTTGCCAAAGCTACTAGTCTTTTCTCTAATGCAGGCATTATTATCAATAAGACAGAAACACAGCTTTATTGTTGCTGAATATACCACTGTGTAGAGCCAAGAACCTTCCAGCCCATTGTCTTGCTGAACCTAAGAGGCTGATTGTTGTTTAGTACTAGGTATGAGTAGATGCTGATTGTGGCCTAGACTTGACAGGATTGTTAGAAAGGTCACCAGTTCACATACCAGAGCCAGAGAATAGTTTCGGGTGAGGTGAAGTCACTGAGATGTTTCAGTGATGAGTTGTCCTATGTAAAAGTTAAGTCACATCCTCGTACACATAACATAGTTCAGATCCTACACCTGACTTAAGAGGTTAGCGATATAGTCAGAATCTTTTATCAACGTATATGTAATTCTATATTATGGTAATGAAATGAATGAAAGGGATCTCAGGAATAGTTACAGCCTTATTAACTGTTAAATCAAAACTCTACTGCTGGTCATGTTTCTACCTTTGCATAGTATATATTTCATATCACCTAACCTTACTACTTGCTACTGTTTGGTCTATGACTGTGTCATCAATTGCATGGCTTATTGTGGTAAACAGTGCCTTCCTGCAAGATGAATAGTTTTGCATACAGGCATGCAGGTAGTGAAATTTCAAGAGCGTACAGCTGAAAATCGACTGAATTGAATTTAAAACTGGCAGTTAGTGATATTGATTTTAAGCTTGAGTATCTGATCAAACTTGGGTTTAGATTGTAAGATAGTTAAAAGGCTGAGAGATAAGTCTGGCTGCACTGGTTAGTCCAAACAATTTGTTTTGGATAGAGAGAGTTTTGGAGAGAAGAGGGAAGAGTTCAACCCAAATACATGAAAGAAATTTATATATCAGCTAAACTGTAGAGTGATATTAAGAATTAGTCTGTTGGCAGAAAAATGGTTCATAATCTGATCATGGACCTAATTTTATCAGATAAAGAAATTCTGCTTTAATCAACTTATTCACCAGTTTCTCTTTTTACATTCTGATTACTGATCAGCCACACGGTTTGTATTTCGTTAAAGAAAAATAAACTTTTACCCTTGTGTACCCAAACGTACGCATGGCTAACCTGCAAACCTAAATTGCAAAGGTGATGTAGATAATTGCCATCATCAGTTGTGGGGGTGTAAAAGTTTTCCAAGTCTACTGTTTTGTCCAGACCTATTTTTTTTCATTCATGGTTCAATTCACACCATTTTTTTAGTTCTGTCATTGTTTTGTGGGTAGTTGGGTGAGTTGGTAAATAAGAAAATCTTGGGAAATTTTCTCTGTTTTACTAAATCAACTGTGCTCAACTACAGAATATTAAGAGCACTGAAAAAAAGTTGAATATGAATGGGATAAGAATCAAGGAGTGTCACTTAAGAGCAGCCCCTGGACGTTGGACATGCACATTTCGTATTAAGACTTTTGTTCCACTTTAAGAAAAGTTACACCCCTAATTAACTGATAACAAAACAGCTGTGCTATTGCAGTAGGAACAAATTATGTAATTTAAAGAATGAGGAAGAAATGTAAAATAAAATGCAAAACAGTTGCAAATATGTTGGTATATCTGCCAAGTAGTAGGATAGCAGTAGTTGATTTAAAGTTACACTACTACTGCATCTGCTCTACAATTTGATAGTACTAATTTCTGATTCTTTTTATGCAGGCCTGTCTAGATCCAAACCACTATGTTAAAAGAGAAAAAATTACTCAGAATGGTTTTGTGTATTTAAGGAGGAATAGCAAGGGAAATGAAATGGTTCCTAATCTGTCTTTGAGAAGCAATATGAGGAGAAGGAAGATGACCACAGCTCCTTTACTGTCACAGAGGCCGAGCTAAATCGGTCTGCGTGTATCTGAGAGCTTGTCTGTTTTAGAGCCTCTGTTGGGATTCCTCCAGCAAGCTAGAGGGGGCAGCCCTCCTTTCCTTGGCAGGTATTTTTAGAATAGGACTGGCCTGGGGGACCCTAACTCAGCATACATGCAACGAGAAGAGAGAAACTGTACAAACGGTGCTCTAGCAAAGGTGGCATCTCAGAGTCAAGCAAAGGATGCAGGCAATGTGGGTGTTTATCTGATGTCCACAACTGCTTTCTGATGTTTTTTCTTTTTCAGCCTTGGTTTTAGTAATGCTTACAGTGTGTAAATCACACAGTGTAGCAATGTATCTCAGTCATCCTTTAATTCATTTTTGGGGAGCAATTGCTTATTTGTCTAAGGGCTGCATGTTATTTATAGAGTCAGAAGACAGAAGAGGGTTTTATAACCTGAGTCAGAGATTTTACCTTCCTAGTCTTTCTTATTTAAAGAGCCCATGCTGCTCTTGATAAGTTAATCTATGGTGCAGTAATTAAAAGTGTCTGTTTCCTGTTTATCTTCCAATCAGGTACGGGAAATCAGAAAGGCTTCAGGCGTGTCCAAAGTCATAAAGAATGAATGACAAGCTGTAATTACCATGCCTACAATGCACTATTAAACTATGCCAAACATCTCAAAGACCATTATTTTGACTCAAGAAACTGACTTATATCACTGCCTTCTTACCTTCTCAACCCTGTAAACATTGCTTTACAATCCATCAACATCATTGCCAGATATATGATGACAGATCAGACTTTATTGCATTAACAGTTTTGTTACATTAACCAGGTATGGCCACAGTGGGAAACACCCATCGTACTCTGACACTTGCTTCTTTAAGGTTTGCAAGGAAAAACTAATGTTGTAAGCAGAGATTGCACATCAAAATATCAGATGCTTCAGACGCAATGCCGGTGAGAATGTATTTCAGGTTTGTAGGAATGTCTTTGTGAGCCATGTATGTTGAAAACAACACCCCAGTTATCACCACAACTCAACATGTTAGCTTTAGCTGGGTGGAGCCACGCCAATCTGGTCATGCATTGCTTCTTATCTCTCTGAGCACTTTGAGAGAAGGAAGGATGAATGTAGGCTTTGTGAACTCAAGAGTTTCAAACAAGCAGAAAAATAAGGTGCGAAAAATAGAAAGATTTTTGAATTTTTTTCTAATGTTTTGTTTTAAAAAAAACAGTGCTAAGTATGGCAGCTCTCTTAAAAATCAAAATCATGTAAATATTTTGGATTATTATGGTCAATATTAATGATGATGATTGCTCTTTGGAAACATTATGCATTTATTGAACTGTTCTATGAACTATCTACTGATGCACTATACTACAACACTGTTATGGATGTCTGAGATGATGCTGAAAAAGTATGGAGATTCAGTGAGGTCACATTGGGCCAAGGAAATTAAATTTGCACTGTAATTTATTTGAGGTACTTGTTCAGGTAGTTAAACAAGTTGGTTTTGTGGTGTTGCACAGGCATTGTTCTCATGCACTCTTTGCATATTATGCGTTGCTGCATAATCTGAGATACTTCCTAACAATGCTGGATTGCCGTCTTCCATCTACTGTTACTCTCTTTTATTCTATAATGCTGCTGCTGCAGGATGTGCACGCAGTGTTGTTATCCTCGCCAAAAAATCTCAATGGCTTCCTTTTGGCAGGCTTTTAGTTTATGTAGCATTTTAGATTTGATATGAAGAGGAATTTTCTATGAGCAAAGCGCATATTATTCACAGTCATGAGCATTTAACTGTTTGAAGCCAAAATTGTGATTTGAATTAATATATATATTAATTGTGCAGCCCTGCCTTTATTCTTACTTTTGTCTCTCTTTCTTTAGTTTCACTTTCATCATTGGATATATATTTTTTCCCAGACTCCAGGACTATTTGTGCTGACAGAGATGTTGGTACCTCTTGGTTTCAAAATGTGTTTTGGACATAGCCTGGCTCATCAAAGCTGGATGTGCATACCATGGTTAAAGAGCTAATTTGTAGCAAGCTCTGTCACAAGATGTTGGACGAGCTAGATCTCTTGATATGTGACCTGAGTAGTGCCAGATCTTATTTTCCAATACGCACATGAGACAGCTCTATGAAATTAGCAGTCTGGAAAGTAATAGTAATTGATTCAGGTGGTTTGGCGTACTTCCTTTAGGCAAGGAGAGTGGGGAATTTTGGAGATCCTGATCTATATGCATGTCTTATGCTAAACCTTGTGTTTAGAGGTAATAGTATTCCTTCTTCAGGGTTGAATGGTTGATTTAAATATTTTAAGATGCAGTTTTAATATTGCAGAAGACTACTCCTAAAAAAGATGACCATCTCCTCTCTTATGAAAAAAAAAACACTCATATGCTACACATAATGTTAGATAAATTGGAAGTAGCTAAAAGTTCCCTAAAATCTTAAACTCTTTAAAATCTTTAAAATAAAATTCAGGCATTTGCATGCTTTTCTAAATACCTGAAAATCTACGGCAGGTCAAAAGTGAATGTTTAAAAGTAGCGCTCAGTAACTCTATCATCATCTTACTGTGTACTGGTTCTTTACCTTTTCTGTTTGCAGAGTAGTTATGGTAAAGGCATCTTGCAATCCACCTTCAACCAAGAAAGCTGCTATTGAATTAGCCATCTGGATCATGCAGGCCTAATAGAGTTGTAGCCTTTCCTAACATACTTTTCAGCTAATCTTTTTAAAGTTGTTTTTTTGGTTTAAATTTTGTTTTTCAAGGTTTGCACCACAACACTGCAGTGCTATTTGTCCTCCATGGAAGATTTGTAACTTAAAATATTGAATTTCCTCTTTTCCCACAGTTTCACTGTAAACATGTTCTGTTTCTCACTAAATTTCCCTCACTCTACTTTGGTGCAATTAGTACAGTATTTACTGCTGGTTACAAATCTTCTTTTGGTGTTAATTATAGCAAAATTAAAGGGTTAAAGTAAGGACTGCACTGCCCGGTATATTTCCCTTGGAGAAATATGGCCATGAGATATCCTTAATTTTTTCTTTTGTAGTTGTGCTAAGGTAGTGTGCCCATAGTGGTGGTGTCCACAATGCAGGAAAAAAAAAACAACAACTTGTCATTCTGTGTCCGCCAGGTCCTTTCACAGATGTAGTCACCACCAACCTCATACTGAAGAACCCCTCTGACAGAAAAGTCTGTTTCAAAGTCAAGACGACCGCACCGCGCAGGTACTGTGTAAGGCCAAACAGTGGTGTCATTGATGCCGGAGCAACTGTCATTATCTCTGGTAAGTCTAAACCAAGAGTTTTGCAAGTTGTAGAGTAGGGCTATAACCATTAAGCAATCAATAGACACTTTTATAACAAAATTTATTTTCTTTTTGGAATTGAAGAAAAAAATCACTTTGTTGGCTAAAATGGACGCTGGCATCCAGTAATTTAGCAATGACAAAAATTAATTTTCCTAACCCAAAGTCGAGGACACTTGCTGCATATAGCATCTTGAAAAGAGACAAGGCTTGTGTCAAAAAGTAGATACTTCAGAGGAGTTATATTATTTTCTTTTTCCGTTTTTCCATTTTTTTTAGATAATTTTTTGCAATTTCTTTTCTGTTATTTGGAAAGTGAGAGAGGAGATGAAATGCAATACAGTACTTAACACATGGTATATGCTAAAGCTGTGGAATAAGAAAAGTCAATAAAATTTATGTCCATAACGATAATGTTTTGGGAGATTTAACAAATGTGACAACATTCTTCCAATCTCCAGTGTAAAGATTGTTATCAGTGTAAATACTGAGGTCCGATTTAGAACTCAAAGTTCTGTCCAGCATCTTCTTCTCACAATGGTTTTCTTCTTCCTTATACCCACCACTTTTCTTTGCACAGGTCTGAAAAAAACAACAAAACAAAAGCAAAAATTAGATAGTAATCAACCATGAAGCTGCGCTATTGTATGGACCTTTGTTTGCTTTCAAAGCGGGGGAAGAAGTTGCTTTCATCTGGAATCTCAAAGACAAAAGCAGAGGAGAAAGCTGTTTTATACAGCTGCTTTTATTTTGGCTGTCAGTGCTTTAAGACTAGTGGGAGAGGACAGTGATGGGAACTTTTACAGGTTAAGTGTGGGTGTAAGCCCAACATATGCACCTTGAAATCTTTTATTTGCGGACAACTGCAATTGGGGTTACACAGGAGAGGCATGCAATGTGCTCTGCCAGGTAAGCGAAGAGTTGGAGAAGAGGGTTGCAGTGACCATTTGGTACCTAGCAACAGGTTGGTTTTTCGTTTCTTATGCACTTCCACCCACATTGTTGTTATATCTGGATTTTAAACCAACTACATTTACACTCATGTTCAAAGTGGTCACTATGCATCCTTGACCCTGTCCTGAGTGCATTTACACCTGTACCTCTGTGTTGTCACGCTCTGTGAGATTACAATCTTGTCACGTAAAGCACATTTTAATGAAAAGTCACTTGTTATTGCTTCCTGTGAAGGAAGTGAAGCTGAACAAGGATGTAATGAGTGAAACAACGATGCACAAAAGGGACATTTTCTTCTCTGTCTTAGCACTCTGATTTTCCTGCATTGCTGCCTGTTGGCACCTAGGTGGGGCTGCTGAGCTACACACTGATAAAGTGGCAAGGAACAGCCAACATTCAAAATATGCGGGAGAGATTTTTTAGCTTTTCTTTTGTAATATTCCCTGAATTAAGTTTGGGTGATGTTGACGCTGAATAGGAAATAACCATTAAATACAACATGATGTTGGTCAGACATCAACCTTCAGCATTCAATGTGCATTGAATGCACAAAATTGAGACTGTCACTTAATGTAAAATATTGTTATTACGTTAGATTTACACATTTTTAATTTTTAAAAACAATAGCGCATTCCCAGGGTTTTTTATACTGAATATGTTGGTAATCAAATTTCTTGTGAGGAGAACTCAGTCAAATGCCTTAACATTGTTCATCTTTCATTGCAGTCATGCTACAGCCCTTTGACTACGACCCCAATGAGAAAAGTAAACACAAATTCATGGTGCAGACGCTTTTTGCCCCTCCAAATGTTTCTGACATGGATTCATTGGTGAGTGATACTTCTTTTTCTCACAAACTCTTAGGCTTTTAGCAAAGACATTGTTAAATGTAAACATCTATAGTTTCTGTTGCTCCCTGCAGTGTTAGCTGAATTGCTGAGCCTGCCCCTCCCATAATAGACAACCCAACCCAGCTGCAATTTAACAAGCAATTATTAAATAAAATATAGTACTGTGTGGCTTCCCTTAGAATCAGAGGATATTAACTCTTATATTTTTCAATATTGTAAGGAACTCAATAAAAACCTCCTTAAAAGTAATTGATTTATGATAATCAGTTGTGCACTACTAATTTCTGCTTGGGTAAAAAAGTTGTAATAGACCATTATGGCAGACAGCAAACAAACTTTGAGATATTCTCCATTTGTCCAGCAGAGGGCAGCAAAAGCTTTGTCAATCAGGAAAACATACTCAGCTGTCTGTCTGGCTTGTCTTGAATGACAAACAAAATCAGGAAGTGTGGAGGAACAAAGGTCTGACTGGTTTTGATAAGTCAACTGCAATATAATAAGGTTATTCTCATATCAGACTCATTGGTTCCATGACATTACTTAACCCCCATGTATCTCTGTGTGATATCTTTCACTAAGGACAGATTACTTGTTGCTCAATCATTATGTAATTCTGTGCTTTATGTACACTTTAATTACAAGGACCTTTGTTGGTCAGGCGATAATCACAAAGTAAATGTCTGAGTTAAGAGGGAGAGTTTTTTCTTTCTTTTTTCTTTTTTTTAAATGTAATGTTCATAGTTTCAAGGCTGCCTTGCATTTGAATCGTAAAGAGTAGTTTGTGTGCATGTGTGTGTGTGGATACGGTCCAGCTGCTAACAGTTTGAGCTGATGAATAACATGCTCATTTTTCATCTCCACCAGTGGAGAGATGCAAGACCGGATGATCTCATGGATTCCAAGCTGAGATGTGTCTTTGAGCTGCCTTCTGAAAACGATAAAGTGGTAAGAGACACTGCTGCTCGTTAAAAACTTCTTATTCACACATAATTTACATCATGACACAAGGTATGATGAATAAAGGATTGTGTTTATTGTTCAACTATAAACATCCTTAGAATGTAATAGCTTTCCATAAAGCAAAAACCTCAATCTGCCGCAAATACATAGAGAGAGCTGTTTCAGTTCAAACAAAAAACAACAACATGGTGAAGGCATCTTTCACAGATGCAAAACCCTAAAACTTTATCACTCTGTTTTTTTTGTCTCCTCTCTAATGTACATTGTTCTTGCTTACTCTCTGTAATCAATTAATTATCAGCTGTTTCCTTCCAAGCCCTCATCCATAATACTTCTCTTCCTTTTTCACATTGTACAATGTAATTTTGCCAGACAGATCTAGAGGATTGCCACCTTGACCTTGCCTAACAGTTGTGTCAGATGTGGCATACTCCACGGCAGATAGCACTCCCTCTATGTGGGCAGGACTGAGCTTAAAATTCCCTTTCCCATCGTATGTAAATGTTCTTTTTCGGGATGCGAGATTTTTTTTTCCTGCTGCTGCATCTGATTGTTACTCTGCACAAGAACCACAGCTGGTTGGTGCCTTTTGCACTGTTTTTGTATTTTAGCAGCTAGCATCACCTATGCAACCAACTTTGAGCCTAAATGCACTGCTGTGAATATCAGATGAAGCTGTTGAAACCAATGCAAGGTGAGAAAAGAGCTCTCACAGATGAACAGTTTGAATCGTGTGATTGCAGTCTCTGTTGGAGGCGCCAACCCCTACTTTACAGTCAGGTTTTAAAGTTGTCAAAGAGACATGGCTCTCAGTACCAGCCCTCAGTGTAATCAAGATTTAAATAAGCAGTGCTGAGTTAGACAGTTCAGAAAGGCCCTACAGTTCAGGTGAAAATGTCTCCAAGGCCTCATTTAGCTCATGCTAAAAAGCTACAGTGTAGATATGTGGACTGCTGAGTCAGCTTGGTATCTGTTTTCTGCTTTGGCACATGTAGCATGTTTGAAATGTGAAACATGTCGAGTATGTAACTTTGCAGGATGGAAACCTTAAGTGTAATGTTATAACATGGGAAGTATGTTTAGAATCCTCATTTCAGAAGTGTGTAAGAAGACCTTGCCTGTGTTACTATTGCAACATAGTTCTTGCACACCAGAAAATCTTCACAGACAAGTGGATTGGTTCAAAAACTAACTGTTAAAAACAGAAAAGCTCCAGGCTCTATACCACTCTTTAAATCTGATCTGAAATGTTGTGAATAAAGGAAGAAAAAGTGAAAAGACACAGTTTCTGGTCACATTATAAATATTGTTAACCCCTTCTTAGATCAGATAGATCTATTGTTACTACCTATTGCTAGTTTTAAACTATTTAATTTAAACAATGTTCTTGTATGTAGGACAAAAATTAAAAAATCAGCATTGAATTTGTCAGCTTTACAATATTGTTGACTCACTATGGCGCATATTGATGATTGCACTTTAGTTTCAGTTGGTTTAAAAATACCTGAGACTTTGAAAGCTTCTGTATGAATTCTTACTTTTGACTGTGGCACAAGGGATAATAACATCACATCCTGTCTGTGTATTGTCAAGCTTCAACTACAGTACAGTAGTTGTATTTCCATTACAAAGCCCTTCATTTCCCCATGCCGTCATGTTGTCTGACCCAAAAAACAAAGCCACATCAAACATAACTTGTGGAGGGTTGCATTTCCTCCCTGGTCTCTTTGATCTGGCACTGTGAGCTTCTGGGCCTCGGACAAGGCTTTCTTTATTTGGCACAGGCTCCCGTCTAGAGGCTAACCTCCCTACTTAGCTTAGGGCATGCTGGATTTCACTTCAGCGGTTCTCTTCCTTTGCTTGTTGAGCAGAATGACGTGGAGGCGTCCAAAGCGGCCCCGGCGATGAACTCTGCAAAGGCCGACCCATCATCATCCTCGGTGCCTGTCTCTGCCTCACTGGACGATTCAGAGATGAAGAAAGTGCTGGAGAAGTGCAAGAGGCAGCAAGTTGAGCTCAGCAAGCTGGCTGAGGAGAACAGGCAATTAAAGGTTAGATGTGTTGATGAATTGTATTTATAACTTGATGAAACATTGTGGTTTCATTGTGCTTTTCATTCCGATACATTTTACACAGAGTAAAACTAAAACCAAATGTGAATCAGTGGAACATGTTGTGAAGCAAAATAGAGCCCGCAGAGAGAGTAATTTCCTTGGACTGAATCCACCCTGAATCAAAATAGTCAGAAAACTGATGCCACATTACTCTTTAGGGGTTTAGACTGTAGTGGTTAAGTCTATAGAAGCTGAATTTGGTGACCAGTGCTTCATGTGTGCCAGACGTTTTCTTTAGAATATGGTCAAATTGTACAGATTGCATTTTTAGCTAACAGAGATCTGATTACAAAGCGAGCTGGACCTCCAGGTGTGGTCTGTGTTTATAACTGGCACACTTCATACAGACCTCAACTTAAGGTTATCACAAAAAAAAAAAAGACGAGGCACCCTATGGAGCTGAACTAATCAGCTATCCTCAGGCTCTTGCTAACTAGCTGCATGCTGCTAGCTCTCCAATTACACCTGAAAAATGCCAGCTCAGTTAGTTTGCATAAAAATAAACTAATTCAAGCTCACACACTGCACAAGACCACCAAAACTCCAGTAATTCGAAGTGGACAATACCACCCTAAAGACACCTTATCTAGATATGTTTAACTGCACTCAATGGATGCATGCTTCTGTCTTCTGCAGCAAGAGGCAGCAGAAAAGTGGACTCAGTCCTTCTCTCAAATGAAATTGTTGATATTTATACAGTTAAATTGTTGGAAAACAAAATAATTGTGGTACAATTTAGATTAAAAAGAAGATTCAGCTGGAATTCCTCAGTTAATGGTCTATGTGATGTGATGATCGCATCAGTGAGGAATTTGTTTTCTTTGATCAGCTGCAGGCACCCACGAAGGGAGATTAGGACACCCATGTGAAAGATTTAAACCTAGATTGGATGATTTTTGTTAAAATCTGCACAGAGGGGTAGGCAGTATGGCACAGTGTGGATCTTGGTGTGTAGCTCATGTGTTTAGAGTGATTTTCAAAGTGAAAACTGCACACTGTATTCTCTGCAAAGACGCTTTGACTTCAGTAAAGTTTTTGGCTCAGTGACCTACATTGTATTGATCTGTCGACTGTTTTCTGCTGCCAAGTGACACGTCCTTCATTCCTCTTCTTCCTCTCTTACAGGAGGAAGGTGTTAGAATGAGAAAGGTACCCCGCTCAGACCACATGACATCAAACTCAACCAGCCTCCTCGGCAGAGAAGCCAGCACCGCCTCCTTGCCCTCCCTCCTTGTCGTCATAGCAGCCATCTTCATCGGATTCTTTCTAGGGAAGTTCATCTTGTAGACTGGGAGATGCATGCCAGCCGTATCCCCCACCCCGGCTCCGGAAGAAAAACAGGCCTGAAAAAAACCGAGAAGTCTTTCTGTTGACTTTGCCATATCATTGATAGTGTGGCCTACGGTAAACACATCTGTACAGCATCATACGAAGGCGTCGCCTTTTTACAGTCTCACACGGTTAGTACACAGAGAGAGTTGAGAAAAGAAAGGCGGCAAAAAAAAAGTTATTGCTCCCTTTTGTTGTTTTCTGTTTTTTGATGGCTGGATTATACAGGTAATGTGCCGGGACAATGAAAGTTGTATACTATCAGTCAACATGGAAGATGCACCTAGAGTGAATCATGGGCAAGAGACAGTCAAAAGACTAGATTTATTTTCTCTTTCTCTCTCTTACTCTCTCTTTTGCTCTCTGTTGTTTTTAATAGGAATTGAATGGAATGTTAGGTGTCTTGTAAATGTTGTTTTAAATCCTTTTAAACAAAAAGGAAAGAACTTCCATCAAAAGACCATGCTACCTGTTGCTGGATTGCCTCTGAAGTTAATTTGTTTTTCTGTAATTTCTACTTGTCATGGAATGTTCAGGTCCAGCTGGGGATATAGGTGCCTCCTTCTTGTACATTTCTGTCCTTTTTCTTCACAACACCAATGCAGACTTTATATTATTATTATTATTATTATTATTATTATTATTATTATTATTATTATTATTATACAAATCATACATTTTCTTCTGAGGCAAATATTGACTGATAAAAGGTCCTGTCCCATGGTATTGAGCATTGAAAAAATAAAAATGAAAAAATGTGGTTTTGATAGCCGTCTTTTCCTGTGTCCCTCTTAAATGATACATTCTGAGAGTTTTATTTCTTTCTGTGCCAAGTTTTTGTGCTACCCATATTTTATAGTTGCTACAATCTTTACAAGGACAAAGTGCAGAATGTGACTTTGTGCCAGAAGTCACATAATTAGAAAATGCTGCTCAACCTCAGACATCTGTTAAGAGCTCAAAACAAGGAAGATTCTGTGTAAAATTATGATATTTTAAACGCTTTATTTACTAACCGGAAGTTTGGATCTCTTTGGGATTCTCCATTCCTAAAACTGAGTCAGGAAGGGAGGAGTTACTTGTACATTTAAATGGTTTCATCTTGCATAAAATAGACTGTCGGTCAGTATTTTGAGGTTTTTCTGCCAAGGTAATTTGGTACATTTTTGGGACATTATGACATTCTGGATGGCAAAATCTGTAGTGGTCATTTGGCCCCAAACTTAACTCATTTCAGCATGATGGCTAAAATACAGAACCCTCTTTACAAGATGCTTATTTTCCCCAAAACTGAAACCTGCAATCATTTTATTAAAGTGTAAAGTAATATGATTCATACTGACTCCTCGAGGACAGGGTAGCGTGGGAAAAGTCTGTTGGTTTTTTTTATGTTTTCCACTTGGCAGTAGAGAGAAGGAGAATAACATGTTACAAGCTTTGCTCTGACTGTATGGAGAGAGTTTCAGACAAGCGGAATGTTACATGATTGTAAAATATAAGGTATCTAAGAGGTAGCGAGTTGCCTCATAGCTGCAAGTTCTTGCATCTGGAAAAAAAAGAGATAAAATATCAGCTCAACACAGATCTGCCAGTTTTTCAAATGCAGAATTTTGGCTAAAATGAACTTAAAAACTGCAGTGATAAAACACTAAGTTTGCAGTTAGAACTGTTGCCATTTCAGTAAACAGTCTACAACAGAGGATTCCTTCAGCAGCTGTGGAAATAATTGACTGAACAATCATGCTGAATAAAAACTATATATGTGCCTTATTTTAAGGGGGAGATTCTTTTAATGAGAGTTCTTTTGTTGTTTAATGTAAATAACAAGCTGAAGTTTTGGTATTACTCAAAAACCATGCTATACTAAAATCATAGTACACTGTTTTAGATGCTGCGTTTGGATGCTCCATGACTATAAATAACTTTGGTCGTCAACCAAAACAAACACCAAGCCCGTTTAAACTTCTTAGAAAGAGAGCAAAATGTATAAAGGAATAAATGCTTAAACTGTAACTCCTTCGTTTCCTTTGTGTATTATATTTTGGGAAAGAAGAGTCCAACAGCACTGCCTTTTTGTTTAGTAATTTGCTTGTATGTGTTTTTTTCAAAGCAAATCACTAACAAAAAGGTGAAAAAATAACTAAGTAAATAAATAAATTATTTTGTGGAAAAATAACCTCTCTCAATACATTATATTAAACATCAGATGCCAGGACAAACATGCTTTGCAACATATAAACAGCTGTTTAGTCGATGCTTGCCATGGAGTTGTGATAAGTTTGTTATGACGAAAGTAAGGATAAGGGAAACGGGAGCCTACTGTCGATACACTAGGGGGCGTTGTTGAGTTGTGGCTAACTCATCTTGACCCAGCTTCTCCTGACAGTAGAGGAAGAAAGAACGACATCCGGGCTACGCCGGTGTTTTATACAGTCAATGGAGTGGACGCATAAAACAACCAACATGAGACACCAAATAACAAGACACATTTGAAGACAAATTCAATTGTAAAACTGAGTTTTTGGTTCAATTAATTTAAAAGTTTTGGGTGTTTACTCTTTTAAAAACTGCACAAGAACGAAGATGAACAAGCTTGCCAGATGACTGCCCATGTCGAAGGACGCTGATGGAGCTGATGGAGCTAACCTGCAAGTATCCAAGCTAGCAGGTAGGTCCAAATTAAAGCTCTATTAACAAACTTAAAGTAATTTTAAATTAATATGTTTTCACACAATGATGGTTTAATGAGCCAGTATAGCCACAACAATGGTAGCATTGACCTGCTACATATGGTTACCGGGACAAAGGTGAGCTAATGTTAGCATAAAATAAAAACTCACTAATTTGAACTAGCTTGCGTTAGCACAATGCATTTAGCATTAAGTAATTAAAGAAATCACCTTGTTGCCAGTTACCCTGGAAGGCATTTCACTCTTTTTCCTCAGGGATAAAACCAAAGAGAAATGCTCACAGCGTTTAAACCTCTATGTCTATGGTGGCCATTTTTAGTAGCCATGTTCTTTGTTTATGTTTTAATATAGACTACTTGGTCGCTAACATGAATGTTAGAAATCACTAAATGAGAGAGTTAAGACCTGAAATAGTTAATTGCACTTCCTATAAATTCATTAGTGTAGTATGCTCTAGTATTCTAAAGAAATGAACAAGATAAAAGTAATATAGAAATTATATCTGTTCCATATTTGATATGTAGAAATATACAAGTCTGCAACCTGTTTATAGTCACAAAGTACAGATCAACCATGAAGAGTATCAAACCTTTAATCTTATACATATATCCACTTTAAAAAGACATTTCCTGGAGTCTATTACAGCCTCTTTAGTCTAGGAACACAATTCAGCATCAATGACTGACTGTAAGAAATCAGTTATTTAGGTTTCCGTTGCAGAAACAGGAATATGTTGTGTGGTTCAGTGTCTCTGGTAAACGGTCTGAAAGTTCTGGTACTGTAGAATTATGCTGGTAAAATTCAAAACTTGGGCTGGTCCATGATCCAAAAATGATGGCCGCAATGAATTCTTTACAATTAAGATGACATCTTGGGGACCTGCATTTGGATTGTTAAAAATTTTATATTTATTTCACTTATCTTTAAATTTAAAGTGAAGAGCACTCATTTATTTTTATGGTATTTCACACATTCTTTGCTGAAAGACTTCCACCTCACAGAGCTACACAGCTACACAGTTGGAACAGGTATTTTATTTACAACACAATACTAACCACTTTTAAAAAATTTTAGGGAGTTGTTACATTTTTAAAAAATTTCACAGTGTGAATAATCACCCCCAAAAACCAGAAATTTCTGATCAGACCTAGTCTTCAAAATTTGTTTAAATACTTAATTTGACAGCACAGCCTTAACCTACTGTAGAAACAGTGTTTATTTGTTTTTAATGTTAAATGTCATAGTTAAAAGCACCAACACCTAACAAAAATTAGTGCTTGTTTATGTCTGAAAAACATAGTACTGTAGTAGAAAAGGCTGGTAAATATCAGTGGGCCTTTGTGATTTACATAGTTAAAGCTTGCACTGACTTGCACAATAGTTGACTATGAATTTTGACAATGATAGTATATTCACTTTACTTAGGGTAGAGCTACAACTAGCCTCCAAAACAGGACCCAAAATGTATGTATTTGGGTCATGTTTCATGTTTTTCTCTGAGAAAAACTGAAGTAAACACCCACAAACTGCAAAATTTTGATAAGTCATGAAAACACAAACCTACTTTAATTTTAAAAAATGTTCTTTTATAATCCATAGTGTTACAGCTATGAGTTGACAACAGATGAGATAACAATTATTACATTGATTTATGTGTATTTATATGATTCTTACTTTCAGGGTGGGATCATTTTGTTCAACTTGTCAAATTCTGATGCCTATTTAGTATTTAAAAGCAAATTGTAACTAATTAAATTAACTATTAAATAGTCTTGTATAATTTCATTGAATTAGCCATACAATAACAATGAAAGTTTTACAGTTTAACTGAAGTCTTCAAATTTTGAGACATCACTAGTTTTTAATTTTCCAGGTGCAGTTTTCTCATCTGAGGATGTCAAAATTTCAAAATGGCCCCAACCAAACAAGGCCAGGTGTCAGGCAAAGAAGACACAGCTATCTGATCACTGAGGGAATGAAAATACATCTTTATACTGAAGAAAACTGTCTGCAGATAAAAGATTTTTATTTAGTCCAAAATATCATGATCTTAATGTATAAAAAATGACAAATAACAGCTGCTGAATTAACTGTAAGTAAGGCAATATTTAAAGAAAATGCTTTAATATAAGTAGTGTAGTTCCCTTTTACTGTAAACAGTGATTATCCACAAGCACATCCCCCAGGAATCGGGAGCTTCTTGTCAGGAATTCATTACAGAAACAGTTTCCACACATCAAATCTTGTCTCCTTACAGTACCAAAAAAATATTTACTAGTTGTGGGTAAATAAACTGTATAAAACATACTCTCAAGTCTGTGTGGATATGAAGACATCTCTGTATTTGTGGTCTTTGGTTCCACTCTAAAGTGCAGTTTCTGTGGTGCAGCAGTGTCAAGTCTTTGGTAGCTGTGAAAATGTTTAGAGGATAAGAGGCACCAGTTTCCATCCTCTTTCACGCGAGAAGTAAAAAGTTTAAATTGCCTGCTATAACAAGCAGTCTCCCCGTCTCTGTTGATCCACACTCTTGTCTTTTTGTGTCTTTTTATGCAGGAAAAGCACAGACTTCTGTCTAGCTTTGCCAGCAGAAAAGCAGAGACGTGATGAATGCGACCAGAGTCGCTGTGACACACTTCTGGCTGCCTCTGTGCCATCCTGTGCAGTCATTGTGGTGCGGCAGAGGCCTGTCGCTGCCATCCGCTCTGCTGTGGTCGGACGGCTGGCTGCTCGCTGAGCACTGTACCAGGGGCATCTGGTAAGAGGTGGCCCGCTTCTCCGGCCTGTCCGGGCTGGAGCCGTCACTGGGACGCTGGCCGTTGTAGAGCAAGTAGCGGCCGCGGGCATCCTGCTCCATACGGAAAAGCTCATACTCTGTGTGGGGAAGCCGGATGCCCAGTGCCACGCAGCCGTTGGTCACGGTGACGTCCTGCTCCACCCCAACCTGCCAGGAGCCCTGCACTCCACACTCGTTACCATTGAAGACATTGAGGAGGGAGGTGGTTGCCAAATCCATGGGAGTTACTCTCATGTGGTTCACTGCAGGAGAAAAGACACAAAAAGGGCTGTTAGCTACATTTGTTTCTCAGTTATCAAAACTTGCACTAGCCAAGCTAAACATCCTGCATTTGATGACCTTCAGAGGAGTGAAGTGGTACATAACCTCCTCTGAAGGTCAACAGACTCTAAACTTTTAACTGTGAACGAGTCAGTGACAAAATGTTTTCTGCTTGTTTTCCGACCTCTCTTACTTTTAGCCATCATTTCTGTTATGACAACACGGGTAAGATAATTGCAGAGATCTTGAAAAAACAAGCAGTTAAAGTAAACAGGTAAACAAGCACAAAGTTTAGACAGATTATGTAAACACTTTTTCTTTTTCTAACTTTAAGCGAGTGCACTGAAAATGCTGGTAATGATCCCTTACAGTTCAAACAATAGGCTGACGGAAACAAACAATGAGGTTAAGTTTTGCTTTAGTTTAAAATCTGAGATCATCTGACTTCTTTTTAGTAATGTTGCCATGTTGAGAGATCCCTGCAATTAACTTGATTAGTACAGTTAAAACAGACAGAAAACCAAAGCTACATAAACAGGGAAACAGCTAGAATAGCTCTTAACAGTTACACCTACCATGAAAAGACAGGAAGAGACATAGTTAAAAGGGAATTCCAGTATTCCAGTAAAAGCCTGGGTACTATTTTTTTTACATGTTTTAGTGTGTAAATGACTTATACTCAAAAAATGTTTTGGAATTGATTGAGAATCCCCATTATTAGAACCCGTTTTATCCCAAGTATCTAACAACATGACAAAAGTGTCCTTACAAGAGTAGGATTCTTTTTATTCATTCAGAAACAGCAAGTATGCTGCTGTCACCAAATCAACTGGACTCGAATGAAAAAAACTGCAATATTATTATTATGAAACACTAAATTTAAGTGTGACAGACACAAAACCAAACTCAGCAAAACCAGCTCTGCTTACCTCTCCATTATTTTAACATCATCTGGTTTGGTTGAAAGAGCCCCTTTTTTTCACAGATATGCCAAATATTCCGAAAATTAGGGTTGATATCCACCAAACCAGACTTTGTGTTTGGTAGAAAGATGAGCCAACACGGTTTTTGGTTGGTTTTGTTTTGTTTCTGTTGCACTGAAGCAAATGGAGTGTGGTGGGTTTGATGAGTGCAACTAGTGGCTGATTCTGTTTAAACAAAAAGAATCTTACTCTTGAACAAAAAAGAGTTTATATCTGAAGGAATCCCTACAATAATGTTACTTAAAAACAACTAATTTAAATGAATGAATAAACAACTTACTTAAATGCCGCTTAAAAAATATTGTCAGCCCATAAGTGGCAAAAACAAGCAAGGAAGTAGTTATTTTATGCTAGAGAGCATAGTGGTCTCAGTACACATCTGTTGTAAGTGCTACAAATTAAAATCCAGCAGCACGGATCTCAAAAAGTGTGAATGCAGGCTTAAATAAGAATAAAAGTCACAGAGTGACAATACAGTATTTAAGTATCTACATTGTTTGAATAAAAGTAAAGGCAGAAAAATATTTAGAAGAGGAGGATTTTTTTCAGATACATAACATGTTTTCTCCTCATTAGTATTAAATTAGGTAGTATTAAACTTAAAGAAAAGGACAACCATAAGAAATGAAAAAAATCAAGCAGTTACCTTTGAAGACAAACTCAGTCCCACCCATGACATGTATAGAGTGAAGGCCTCTGCTGTAGCGTCCACGGGCGTAGATAGTGAAGGTGGGGTGTTTGCAGACGGGGTCAGAGTAGTGGTAGTAGTGGCCCTCCCAGGTGTGGTTGTTGTCATGGAAGATGAAGTGCCGGGTGAGGAAGAGGACCTCAGGCCGAACTTCGCAGCGCTGGCTCACCCACTGACCGTAGAGCCCAACGGTGAGGTCGGCCCGTGGCGGCAGGATGGGAGGATGGAACTCGTCTGAGCGGTAGATGATGCGACAGGCGATGCAGCCGTGGTCATGATTCTAGAAAAAAAAAGAAAAGGAAGGTGTGATGATGAAATTAGTGCCTTGACAAAGAGTGCCTTGTCTTGATCTAAAATGACCCAGAATTTCCAGACTATAAGCTGCTACTTTTCACACGCTTTGAACCCTGCGGCTCAAACAGTGATGCGGCTAATGTATGGACGAAAATAAACGAGAAAGTGTGTGACGAATTCTGAGGCTATTATATTATTAGGCAAACTAACTTTTACACATCTAGCAGATGAGGCAACATCAGCATTAACTTGGAGTCACAACTTCTTTTAGCTCCATTTTGTTCTCCACCAACCTCTGAGGCAAATATCTGTCTCTTTAGCCACTAAATGCTCCACTTTTTTTGACCAGCTCGTCTGATTAGCGTTCCACATTAACAGGTACAATAAAACTCTTAAATTATGCACAAAACTAGAAAATTAACAAGGGGACAAGATTATTTAAGGTAAAAAAAACAAAAAAAACTTGTCAGTGGACCCTGGTGGACAAGTTAAGTCATGGAAACACTTTATTTAGAGCAATTTCCCTTTACATTGTCTAATAAAGACACTAAAATATATCTGAGGTAAGCCAAAACAAGCTAACAATAATAGATCAAACCCTATACAAGCTAATTTTGCAGGTGAGGCAACAAAATCACAGATTTAGTGACAAAGCTCATAGCTCATATGACAAAATCATTTAGCTATTGAGGCAATAAATTGTTCACAACTCTGAAGTTCCCACTTAGCATAACTTTATTTAATCCAGCCATAGGAAATCTGTCAGCGAAAGCTTTCTCAATCCATCATGTGTATATTGTGTCATGAAATCCTCATAAAGGACCTCTGGCGTCTGTTCAGAGGGGCAGAGGAAAAACTATTTCCTTCAGTCTGAACCTCTTGAGTGTTGGAAGCAGGACAAGGTTCCAGCATTTTCTCAGGGTGATCACATCATTTCACCGTAAAAGACAGATGTCTGGTTGAACTAAAGCCGTGACAACAGGAAGTCACACAGCGAATGGCGAGCTGAACTTTCACGCTACTTACAAAACAACAGTGGGATCACTTTTATTCACCCTCATAGACAAAAAAGGTTTTTTTTTTCTATAAAGGGCCATTAATCATATGCAAGTCAAATCATGCCTGCTTGAGCGGAGCATCGAAGCAGCATGTGATCATGGCATCCACAGTCAGGACAGATGTGGCTATCCGGACGGAGAAAAGACCTGATACTTTCGTACAAAATCTCCGTAGAACAAACTCCAGGGAGGCAGTGGAGTTGTTATTTGAGGGTGGTCAAAATTTAAGACCAAACCTCCCCAACCCAATCACTCTTTTTCCAGACAACACTACGTCTGCATGGGATTTATGGGGGGGGTTTAAAGAAAGAAGTATCCCTACATGCTACAGATGAGATAATCCCAGTGCAGCCCCATAACTGCCTCAGAGTGTGAGGTCAACGGGATGACTGCAAGCAAAGCCTCCTGTGAATCCAACTCTGTGTGTGTGTGCGTGAGAGCCTGGTGAATTTTTATTAGCGTGTGTCTCAACACTTGTGCATCTATGTTTATGTGTATGAGTAAGAAATATAGCAAGGGAAAAAGAAAATAATACAATAGGTGGAGAGAAAAATTCATACGCATATTTTAACGTATATGCTGTTCAGTATATGAGGACACAAGTATGAGAGGTTGAGAGAGTTTATGTTGCAGGTGTGGAAAACATGTTCCAGATCTGTGAGAATGAGGCGCCTGTAAAACACAAAACGTCTGTCTGAGCTGAAATAAATGAAACTGACTGGATATAAGCATTACGGACATATCTTTTGTTTATTTTTTCTAACTTCTTTGTTTCAATCTGTAGTTGGTTTGGTTTTAAAAGTAAGTAAATGAATGTAGTTCAAACAAGCTCAAAGTGTTACAAAAATATAAATTATATGTAACACTGTGTTGTATTTCAAATCATTTTTTGTTTCCCTTACAAATGCCTGATACTGATAGTCACTGTTGGATTTTCATCTTAGCTAAAAAGATCTCTGTGCTAAATCATCACATTTTAACTGATATTAAGTTCTGGTGTCTTCAAAATACTTGCTGTAAATAAGGACATGGAGTAGAATAAATACTTTCTAATTTAAAAAAACAAAATTGTTGCCACAAGCAATAAAGGCAGGACAGCCTGTAAATGGTAAATTTTGGTAAACTGACCTCATTTACATGGTGATTTTCTACTCTTTTGACTACTCAAAGCACTTCACTTCAATTCATCCATTTACACACACCTATACATCTCTAAACCATGCTAAACCTTCTTCCTGTACACACATTTTCACAAACCACTGACAAAGCCATTGAGAGCAATTTGGGATTCAGTATTTTGTCCCTGGACACTCTGACATGAGACCCGGGTCAAGGATAAAACCTCAGACTTTTTAATAAGTGTGAAACCTGCTCCACCTCCTGAGCCACAGCCGCCATGTATTTCGCCTGAGAGACAAAACCCAGGGCAAAAAGGGAATGACATTCATAGCTGTTGCTCATTAAGCTAATTTCTCCAGGGACAATGTATTAACTGAACAGAAAGAACGACGTTAGAGGAGATTTAGTTAGAAAACCAACCTGAAACAATAGGTAAAGTAAGTTCTGTGTATGAAAAGGTGAACATGCTAGTTTGTAATCAAGCAATAATCACCACAGCCGAACGTCAAAGCCAATTCAGAGGTGTCTGAGGGGAGTTAGCATAACACAATGTTTGCACAATCATTAGCAGGTTGCAAATAAAAGTTTTACTGGTGTTGTGACACCACACTTATTTCAAACAGTTACAATAATGATTAAACCTTCCTATGGCCTCTACTGAACAGCGCTTTTAATATTTCTTGCTCTTTCTTCTAAAGGGAAACCTGGGGAAGAAATATGTAAAACAAAATGCAGACGGGAAAGATTGTGGTCTTAATATAATTCTCATTTCTCCTGTAATGTTGGGTATTTTAACATAGCAAGTAACTCATTCTAGAGCCAGACCTAGTGGCCACTTTAGGAACTGTAGTTTTTGGCATTTAAATAGTTGGCTTCAGCGGTCAGCACTGAAGGTTGCTGCTTGGTTCATATATGTGAATGATATCAATCTTTTCATCTAACTTTCAGCAGTAAAGTCAACGTTTCCCAAACTGTTTCTGTAAGGTTTGAGTGGAGTGTGTTTGGGTGTGTGTTTGTCTTGGTTAACAGGTCTCTCAGGCTTATGATCTTGGCTGTAGTGGTTGCCATATGCTTGCCCAGCCTCCTCTAAAAACTCATTGTCCAAATTCGGCATTTTGGCCTCCAATAAGGGCCAAGATGCTTTTAAGTGCCTAACTGAACTCCAGGGTGCGTTCAGGTGTGTTCATCCAAAACATCACCGCAGTCTAAAAGTCTATCAAGATCGCATTCAGACTGTCTTAGTTCTGTGTGGAAAAATTATTTTCAAGGTAATCAAAAGAGTTTCCGATTATTTTTCTGTAAATCAACCAAATGTTTCCGCTGTAAAAAGGATAAGCTGAAGTTGAAACTGAACAGCCTTCACATCCAATAAAAGAAAGTGATGCTGAGAAAAACCATTTGCAATCGAAATGAGTGGAACCTTGGACGAGCTGTTCTCAGGGAATTATTTAAACAAACCGACAATAAAAATCTGAAGGTTCACGCAAAAACTTTAACGTTAAAAAGAAATTGTCTCTTGTTATGGCACAAAATATCTAATGTTTACAGTAACTGTTGCTGGATGCAGAACATTTTATACCCGAACTAGAGCTGAAGAAAAAGGAGAAAATAAGGAAGCACATCACTGCCCTTGCCTCACATAAATTACTCTTATTAATTTAATTTTTACTGCAACATTTGGCAGAATTTTTTGTCCTTACTCACAGACAAATGAGGTCAAATCTAAATGCCAGCAGATCAAGAAGATCAAGAAGATTTAAATTCAGTTCTACTTTGTTTGGCAGCCATCTTTCATTTGGGCATTTCGAAGGGTTACCACCCTCGTTTAGAGGAAAATGAAGTCCAGCGGCAAATATTTAACGAGCAGCAGAAACTACGTCAGCCTTAAAATGCTTCTTTGAAAACAAATTGGGTGATATGGCGACACTACAGTGACCCCGTGTTTTTATACCGTCATCCCTAGAGCTCAACCAGCATCTCTTATGTGAGGGAAACTCTCAGGAATTCATGATAACAGTCTTTTTTAAGATCAACTGGCTCTGTAACTCAAATTTACATGTTTTCCGAGGGCTCACAAAATTATCAAAGGACAACATGAGATAGATTAAACTCGGGGAAGCAAAACACAACATCACTAATGTCTGTTTGAGAGATATGTGTAAAACCACGATAACCACCACAACACTTTACCAACAATAACAACAACATAAAAACACAGATCTCTTAACAAGGACGATAATCAAGTCGTTACTCTGCCTCAGTGATGCAGCAGCGAACCAGGCGACAGTAAACAGAAGAAAGCTAACTTTAAAACTCGGTCTGCTGCTTTGCTCTCGCATCACTGCTGAGATCCACCCAGTAACCACAAATGAACATGCTGGCACCAGCAAATGTTCTGGACTGGGACCAGCTCCGGCTACACCGCTTAAGATTAATGGATTGGATAGTCACCATGGCAGTAAAAATCCCCAAAAAGAAACCATTACAACCTCAAGAGATGGTCGGATTTAGAGCTTTCTGTATAGGAAGGAGTGAGGTATTTTCTATCACTGTTTTACCAAAAACCTAATTTACAGTATACTTGCACAGAAGATGGCCAACAGGGCCCGAAATTAACCAAAGCTATAAAATTTGTCAAAATTTACGATGTTGAAAAATGCCTTTAATGCAAGCATGTGTCATTATAGAAGCATATTACAGAACTTAAAAGATTTAGTTCACCAAAATGATAAATTAATATATTTCCACACTTATCTCTGCAGGGATCCAGCGAATCAGATAGTTTCATGTCTCTGTGCTGAGCTTTTGAGATTTTTTTGCCTCCACTCATAAACAATGAAGGTGAAGTTATCAAGATTACACATTAGGGCTGAACAACTGTGATATGATTTGTGATATTAGAAGGAATGATCCTTTTGGTTTCATCATTGTCAGCGCATAGGTGAATTATTATTTTTTTTTTTTAAATAAATTTTTATGCATCTTTTTCTTCCATTTTGGTCTTTAGCACCAAATATCTGTCTCTTTAGTTGCTGAATGCTCAACTTTATTCTATAGGTAGTCGTTAATTCTAACCCTCTGCAATTTGGTAGGAGGCACTAAGCTCATGGCAGGTTGATGCAAACCTATGAAACAGCTGCCTGCTGCAGCTGGAAGGAAGCTGATGAGAGCAGTGAGAGTGAAATGAAACGTTAAAGCTGCTGCCTGTAAAACTGAAACAATGAGCTGAAAACAAATTAAGTGCTCCAAAATTAAGTGACAACTCTGGGTTTGTCATTACAAGAGCACATTTACACATTAAATAGTTGTTTTCCTATTTTATTAAATGATATTTATCAGTGCAACAAATATTTTAACAGCATGATGTCCTTAGAGACAATGTCCCAGTTAGCATGCACGCTCCAAAAAACACACTGTGAAAGAGTTTAAACTGGAACAACCCTTCTGAACAGAAAGAGGAAGGAAAAGGAAATAGTCTTTTTGAGTAACAAGGGACACAGTTTTTGGAGAGAGATGATTTTTAGTTACGTAAATAATGTTTTTAAAGTTGGAAGCACCAAAATCAGAATTCTATTCACCTCTTGTTTTATTGGGGTGGCAGCAGAAAATAGATCTTTGAAAACTTTGGCAAGTAGAAACAAAACAATCTGTGAAGCCAGATCCTTTATACAGTAAAGCTTTAATCATGTTTGACTGTTACTGGGACTCTGGAAGTGAATCACCGCCTGCCCAACACCCCACCGTCCCCCTTTTTTATTCAGAAAAGACTGAGGAGAAAAAAAAAAGGAAAAGAGGACATGCAACACTTTGATTTGAGCCTCAGGCATGCATGAAATCAGAGCTGGTATGTACTTGCCGGAATAATTCATATGGCCGCATGATTCCAGATTCTAGGAATACCACATGTTGATCGCTCCCAGAGATAGGCCCGGTTTCACATTGCTCCTCTGTGGCCCAGAAAGGCTTCAGGAGAGCAGCTCTGGTCATTACAGCACCACGGGGAGCTTGTGTGATCACAGCCTCACACTCCACACACTGTTTACATTCTGATCAGCAACACCAAGCCCCATCATCCCCCGTACAAATGGATGTTTATTTAGACAGCGGACCCTAACAGAGTTTCATTGTAATCTCTGTAGAGGGTGACAGTGAAAACATCACTCTAGGGTTTCACCCAGCAGGGGAACTGCTGTTCGGCAGTGTAAATAGAGAAATTAAATCCCTGTAAGGGATGTGGAGGAAAGAAAAGGTTCTTTCTTAACATGAGATTTGAGAGATGATATCAGCATATAGTTTCTGGTTTCTACCAGTGCAAATGTTTAGCATATAAAAAGGTCATGATTGTTGATGTTCACACTGATCCCAAATCAGATTTAGATTAAACTGTATTTGTCTTGGATGGCTATTTGCTGCTAATGACAGATGGCAGATTGTATCGTAAGTGGTCAGAATATTGAATTAACTTCACTAACATTCACTTCAGTAACAAACTTCACTTTTTACTGCACAGTTAAACCCTCTGAAACTTTATCAACAAAATGTTATGTCTTACTTTTAAATGCATTTTTTCCCAGGCTTCCTCACAGCCTTTTCATATGTGATGCTTTACGTAAACTCTCATACAAGGACGTAGTTGTTAGGGTCAGTCCATGCTGTTTTTGGTGTGTGGTCTTTCTGGTGTAGAGGGTCAGTGATGTGGGAGTTGAGTTCAGCAGAGGTTTTGTACCGAGCTGAGTTGAGCGATCAGGACAGAAAACAAAGTTCTTCCTCTGGTTTAATCACACATTCCAACAAACGTTAAAACTATGTTTTTGCTAATGAGAAGACTTCTGATCCTGTTCGCTGCACTAACTAATTGTATTTTTAAGTCTTTCTGCAACCCTCCACAGATGAAGAGTGACAAAAACTGTTGGGTACAGTGGATAAACTTTTAGGCCTTGTCCCAACGTACATATCCCATTTATTCTGGGGGAAAAAAAAAAATCCTGTCCACACACTGTCATGAGCATTTAAAACCAGTAGACAGCAATATAATCCTGACCCTAAAGCCATATTGATCTTTAGAGGCCTGAGGAAAATAAGCTGACTGCTACCAGAGTTTTGACGCTTCTTGTCCAAAATCTGAAGCATTTATGAGACATTATGAGCAATCTACCTTCAGAAGTAGAAGATTCTGCTTTACTTACCCACGTGACAACACTGCAAACAGGGTTTCTTAACATCTCCACCTTGTCTTGAGTTTTTCAACAGATCTGATCTAAGTGACTTAAAACTGCATTTGCATAGGAACGAAATGCACAAAAATGCGAGAAGGAAAATCAGTAAGATTCACTATAAATAACTAACTACGAACTATGAGTGTTTGTCCAAAATAGTCTTATTGAGCCAATCATTAGAGACTTACCTTGGCGTTTTGCAGGGCCATCTGGTAGCTGGACGGCTTGTAGTAAAGCCTCTGGGATGGCTCGGTGTGGATGTCTCCCAGGAACAGCTCCTCCACCAGGTGATCCAGGTTGTGATGCAGGTACTGCTTCTCCACCCTCAGCAGCTGCAGCTCATGCATGGCAAAGTTTAGCTCCCTGGTGCAGTCAAACCCGCCGTCCTCTCTCCACAGCTCGTGGATCACGTTGGGCTCCCAGGGGCCTTTCACGGCCCCTCTACAACTGCGGTTGAACCTCTGGCTGAGCTCTTTGGCCACAGTGGCTGTGTGACAAACCATCTGTACACGATGGAGGTGGTACTCTGCCTCCGTGCCACCGCGAATGATCCAGGAGGCCTGGCGTAAGCGCAGGCGACCCCGGATCACCAGGGTGTAGGTGGGTTTGGTGCAGTGGTTGTCCTCATAGTAGAACTGGTGAGCCTGGAAGGTGTTGTTGGAGAAGAAACTGTAGGAGCGCGTCAGGAACTCAGGGCCTGGTCTCACCTCACAGCTGCAACAGAAAACAGGAAGTGTCAGATAAACAACCTGCAAAACTACCAACAGAAAATGGTTTAAATAAACACCAAGTTTAGAGTTGGCTCAAAGCTGAGTCTTCTAGTGTGCAGCAAGCTTTGTCCTTGTTTTTTGCTGATTTTTGCATTGCTTGTGTTTACACAGTCTTTTTCAGCAAGGCCAACAATATTACTGAAAACAAGGTTTCTTTTAGAAATGTTAATGTGGCATGAAATTCTGAATTAAATTCATGGTGCAGAAAACATCTAGTGCATGAGGGGAGCTTTGTCCGAATGTTGAGCCTACCTTGAGCTTCTGATCTACAGGGTCAGTCTGGTGGTTTCCATGTTTTACTCCATTGAAGAGTTTACATTGCCATAGAACAAAGTATACATTTTGCTTCTACAAATATAGATGTGTTTGTACGTTTCCAGTGGCCTTTGATCTCAGTTTATTCCACACAGTAAGAACAATTTGTAGAGATTAGAAAACTTGCCTCTAAGGACTTTTAATGCACTTTTTGGTCACAGTAAAGGTTACAGCAGTGCTGTTACAAACAGTTTAGCACATACAGAAGCTTCCAAGTCACATAACTTCTATAACTGAGCTAATCCAGCTCACATAGCATGTTTTCATGCTGCTTCAGTGAACATGTAAGGATAACTGCACTAGATTTTCCAAGTCAAAACTTCCTGCCTTCATATAGAAAAACATGAGTTGGGGTTAGTTGTTTACCTGGTGGACACCCAGTGACCCTCCACGTTTGGAGGCATCTGCACAGTGATTCTGGCTCCATTGTGAAGGTGTTTCAACATGTGTTGGCACTGGGAGTCTTTGACCAACCGGCCGAATGTTTTCTCCAGGGAGAGATGGTTGGACCGGCCGTCTGAGTAGTGAAGAGAAGAACTTTCAGCCCAGCCTGTGGGAACAAGAAGGACATCAAACATTTAGCTCCTCTTTAAAGTATGATTTTATGGGGAAAAAGAAATATTTAGAAAAATCGGCTTCTATCTTACAAATGAACAGTTTAGGAGTTGAATGATTTTGTGTTATAGTGATTAAGTGGTCTTATACTGCATCCTGAATAGACACATGATAAATGAAAACACTGAAAGAGAAGGAAAAAGTCCATGACACTGATGGTGGACTGCTTCAAACAAGGACGAGGCAGCAAAGAAACTAATAAATCTAAAACGTAAAAGCTTCAAATGCATCTTCAACCTGCGACACACAAGATTTAAACAAATAACACAGTCGGTAGGCACCCAAGTTTAGTGTCGCCAATTCAACCACTAACCAAAATGTGAAGAAGGGTCACAATCCTCTTCTCTTTCTGAGTTACAGTGCTGAATAATGGTTTATGATGTCACTGTGAAGTTGACCTTTGACTTTTTGCCTATAAACTGTCATCACTTTGTCATGTATCCCATCAGATTTCGTCCGACATTTTGTAGTAATTAGCATAAAAATTCTTGAGTTACGACCAAAAATGTTTTGCGAAGTCACAGTGAACTCAACTTTTAACCACCAAATTGTAATCAGTTCATCCTTCAGTCCAAATGGATATTAGAGCCAAATTTGAAGAAATTCCTTCATGGCGTTCCTGGGATATCATGTTCAGGAGGATGGGATTCACAGACAGACAGCATGAAGACACACTGCCTCCATTATCACAGCTGTTGCCAGTGTAAAGGCATTGAATTGCAGCACACAAATTTGTGTGCCATTCAGTGACGTTTAAACCGCATACATTTGTCTCACTGAGGGTGGAATTTTGGACAAACCACCAAAGAACGAGTTTAGTTTGGCAGAGCTTGTTTCTTTTAGTTCTTTACATCCTAGCAAATGAAGCACAACTGCTTTTAAGAGCAGCTAATAAGACAGTTAATTATGCTCAGATCAAACGAGGAAAAGAAAAAATGAAGTTGTCTTGTTAGTTTAAAGTTGGCTCTCATGCTTTCACTCTGCTTATTCAATCAGTCAGGCCTCTTTGAAGTCCTCAGACGGTTTCATTTAGTCATTTTAACTCACGTCATCGACCGGGGATTACGGAGCTTATCAGTGACCAGCAAGACTTGGTTTAAGTTGAGTCTTTGTGGGTTAATATTAGGCGGACATGTGATGAAAAAGGCAAAGCTTAGATGTCCAAGCGAAAGAACTGATTGAAAACACTGAAACAAACTCTGAAATCAAGCTGCAAACAAAGTTTAAAAAAAAAGGAACAAGTGCTGCACCGACATTTTTAAACTCTCAACTCCCACCCTGCCCGCGTTCCCTCGATGCACCACATGAAATAACAATACTTTCAACAATGGGCTTAAGGGGATAAAATATCGGAAATGAAAGCATTTTCAAAGCCTGCAGCCAAAGAAAACCCTTCAAGCTCACATTCCAGCAGGGATTTATTCCATATAATACTCTAAATATCATCAAAATCTACCTTGAAATATGAGGACTTTGCCTTAAGTTCTTTCTATTGGACCCGACTTGCCTGGCAATATCATTTAACGCCTTGGAATGCTGCTGTGGTCGCCTCTGTGCTTTTAATTTGAGACTAATAACAGAGGGAGGAACAAAAAAATGTCTGATTAAAAGAAGCCAAAAGCTCCACGAAGAGCAGATCTCCATCCAGTTGTTTTACACCCAGAGAGACGGAAACTACACAAGTTTGCCGAGGCTTGTGTGTAAATCACCACATCACAAAGCTGCTCATTGAAAACACTGGACACAGAGTGGAGACTTCATCCCCAGACTCAGCTGGTGGCATTCGTAACGCTGCTAAAAAAAATCAAAGAAAAATCCTTCACAGTTTGCTGCATTTTATGTTTGAGTGTATTGGATCATTTTGCAGGCCTGGACTGAGGAGAAAAGACCCTGTGAGGCTGCAAACAGCTTGTTTTTGAATGGTCCAAGTAGAGACTGCCCTTGGAGAGATGTGCAACACAAACACACATTTAGGTTTAACCTCCACCATTTTTGTCAATGACGTTGTCATTTAAGGAAAAGTTTGCACAAAACTGAAAATTTGGTTTTTATTTTCTCACCCTTATGTGGATGGAAAGTCATGAAAAGCTTCTTAGTCCATAAAACATTTCTGCAATTTCAAAGCAAAACAGCGTTGCAGCATGTTTTAATGACTGAAGAAGCTGCCAACTTATTTTAAAAATTAAAACAAACAAACAAAACATAAAACTGCTTAATACAGCTGGTGTGGTGCAACTGATTTGAAAATAGGCCTTTTAAACCCTTATTGGGTCAAAGTCTTCACTGTAGCTGCTTGGCTTTAGCGTTAGCATGCGTCCTGTTTGGGTGCAAAAATTAAAAGTGAGTATAAACATCAAACTGACTATATATCTATATATATATATAGCTGTACTGAAAGAAGCTACGACAGTCAGCTAAAAGATCAGAGATTAAAAATGTAACACGAGGAGGCACTTGTTGCTAAAAATTAAGCAGGACTTCATGCTAAAGGTAAACATTGAGGTATGGGTTAGCAGGTTAGGTTGTGTGTTCATGCTGATCTATTTGCTTGAGTATTTAGGGTGTGCGTCCCTTTCTGCTGAGGTGCGCTAACACTGTTAGCTTAGCAGCTTCACTTAAGGTTGCAAACGACAGCTTTTCAACTCAATTTGGGATCTTGGGACTTCGGTAAACTTGGAATACGTCAGATGAGCCACATTATTTTTTTTTTTACCACTTTCTGGTTGTTTTTTAATGTTCTTAAACAAATCCATGGTTTCTTCTGTGGTTTAAGAAATCCCTGTTTTGCTTTGAAGTTCCAGAAAATGTTTGTGGACCAGGAAAATCTGACTTTCTAACTTTACTTTCCATGAGCATGTGAGTGAGTGGATGATGACGGAACTTTTGTGGGTGAATTGTTCCTTTAAAAAGGGATTTGCCCAAGTGAATTTCTTCTATATGATGCTGATGATTTTTGACATGCCGGGTTTTTCTAGGTCTTGATGTCCAGCAATTGATTTTTTTCTTTCTTCCAGGGATAATAAAATCCTCTTACATACACATCAAATAAATATATTAATGTGGAATCAATCCAGGGATTTTGAAATGGATTTACAGGACAACCAGAAGATGAGGGAAGCGTGGAAGAAGGTATAAATTTGACACAGCCGAAACTCTGGAAAGCTCCCAAGAATCAGTTATGCTGGATATAAATACGACTCTACAACAGATACTCTGGTGATGCTATGAAAAGACACAGGAAGAAGCTGATAATAAGCCGTGAATCAACTCCTGATGTTCTGCCGTAGATTTCTAGGGATTCTGGGTAATGCAGGCCCTCAATATTTTAATGCATATAAATCCTTACCAATCTGCAAACACTCATGCTGCTGAACTTTAACAACGTAAGCTTTCAAACATGACTCAGAAGTCTTACTTTATCCTCGTTCAAAAGGTGTTTAGTCTTAAAATGTACTTAAATGCCTCTTATTTTGCCTTTTTTTTTGATACAGATGTGGGTGAATTAAGTGTTTCTGTATCAGTTTTTAAACTGTGCAGCAGCGACACACCTGATCCAGAGTCAGCTGCATCAGATCAAGACTTGTTTTCATTTATGGCTTTATGAAAATGTCATAATTAAACTGTAACAGGAGCTTTAGAGTAATTTTAAACACAGTTTCAAGTCTTTTTTCCCCCCAGAGAGTTTTATTACATCAAACTCAAACAAGAACTCAAGATGAAAAACACGTTTACGAGGTAATAAGTGAGGAAATGATTAAAAAAGGAGGTCATGTGCAGCCTGTTTGTAAAATTACTTTTTAAGAGGAGGCGTCATACCACACCTTCTTTACCCATAATTAGTGTAAAATGTGTGAGTGGTGGGAGTTTCTTCAAAAAATTAATAAAAATATTTAAAAAAAAATAACCCTCCTCTCATTACTGCAATAATCGTCTGGATTCAAACCCACTCTGGTCTCTCTCTCTCTCTGCTGCTGCTGCTTTCCCAAACTGCTCTATCTAAAATCAAAGCGCCCACAAAACTCCCAGAGCCCAAAACCACACAGAACATTTCCAGTTGGCCCGATCCGGCGGGTGAGGTAACAGCACTGGAGCCCCTGACAAACAGAGAGACTTCACATCGTTTATGGGAAGAGAAAAATCCAGAAGTGCCAGAGCAGAGACCAGACAAAGGACTGTTCTCTGTGTTATCTTAGCACAGGACCTGGAAAATATCACTTCAGAGGTACTGCTGCTTAAGTATTTTTTATTTTAGGAAAACTCTCTGCTTTCACTTTACTGGATATCAGAGGGAAATATTTTACTTTTTTGTGCTTTTTTTTTTAAAAGGCACAATTATCTGACAGGAGGTACTGGTGATTTTTATGTTTGCATTCAGCTTGTGAGGCTTTTGAAATAGTGTTTTTGATGTGTAACAAAAGTTTAAAGCCATGCTGGCAACTCAGTTTAACTGAGAGCAGCTTTACGCTACATGGGGCTTTAAGCGAAATGCTAACATAAGCATGCTAGCGTGCAACAGGCAGTCAAAGAAAAAAACAGCTGCTACACTAGTAGGATGACAAGGAGGATGAGGAAACAAACAAACAAATACGTAAACAAACAATAACCCTTTAGAGAAATGAGCTAGCTACATGCTAACATTTGTTCTGATCAGTGACTGCTTATGACAAATGTTTTCCAAAAGTAAACACAAAACATCTTGATCGCCATCTACTGGCTGGCTGCAGTATTGCTCATCAATCCAACCTCCTTGCATTAACAGGTACACAAGTGCACATCAAATAAATGTTTCCTTAAATAATTTTTTAATTCTACAAAGAAAAAAATAACATTATGACGACAGCTAACCCAAACACATGACTGAAAGTTTTAGAGCAGCTACTAAATGGACTTTGAAGAGTGATTCATCAAGGCTCCATTTGTCACTATTGGCATTTTTTTCCCTGCAAGTCTGTAAAATATCCTCCCAACTCAACTTCTTCCTCGCTCACTGAATGAATCCCTTCTGAGTCCCTGCAGAAGCAGAGGCACAACATGCTGGGCTGCAGGGAAATTTGCATCATTTGTACCTCCTCCAGCTGTCTTTCCTCCATCTCTTCCTCTGCTGGTTTATTCCAACTTGTGGTCATCCTTTGTTTTTGTTGCTGCAGTTTGTCTCTATTTGTCAAATTTATGTTGACATGATATTTTATTTTTCCCCTGAGATTCAGTCATTTTGCTATTTTTTTGCTGCGGTTAAGACCTCATTACTTGGCTGCTTGGGTTTTTCTGTTGGTGCTCTCATGCTGCTTTGAAAATTCACACATCAAAGTGTTAAATTTCCCAACAACTGAAACATGTTAATGACTGGTGCTTGTTATAGGGCCCAAGTGAAAAATTAGCACCATGATATCACATTTCTTTCATTGGCACTGCAGCATGTTGGAGTTTGTTTTGTTCCTTATGCTGAGAAGACTTTATAGTCCATTTGTTTGTTTCTTAAATCCTGCTAGAACAATATTATGCGTTTTGTTAGCTAACTTTTAGAACGTTTTTTTTTAAATGTTTAAATATTAGTGGTAGTATCAGAAATCTGCTTTGTAATTGTGATTAAAATAATAAAATGGCTTTTTTATGATTTGTGTTTTTATTGTATGTCAATTTTGTTCTACTTTCTGTTAGGGATGATGACATGGACAAAATCAAATACCACAATGTGAGTTTTTCGACCAAATAGCATGATATCGATACTGGTGATTTTAAAACAACATTAAAACAATGACATGTTTAATGGATGATGAGTAAGGTAAATGTAATGTCTAAGTTTGTAGAGGAAAATGAGAAAAAAGCAAGAGTCTGGTAATGTCAGAAAATTTAAAACTTTACAGTAATGCAGTAACCAGGAAAAGACCAAATTCATGCATAACACACACAAATATCCAAAATCTAAGAAGATATCCCGTCAAATATCATGATATTGAAATAAATTACATATATTGCAAATCCAAAGTGTGTGACAGTCAATCACTGACACACACAATCTCACCTTGCAGCCAAAGTAAACAGAATTAAAATATCTACATCAACATGATCATAAAGCTGTGGATAAGCCATTACTTTAGCAAACAGCCATCCTTTTGCAGTGCAACCTCACAAACCCCTGAATATTTACAGATGCAATAAAACTGCAGGACCCGACTGGAGCTGAGCAGAAGTTAGATTCATGTCGGTGTAAAGGTGAAGCTCCAGCAGCTCCCTGTTTCTCTGCATGTGTGTCTTTCCCAGACTTTGCTGTTGGACTCTCTGAAGGCACGCTGAGGTTTTCCCCCTCGGTAAATTTACAGCACACACTAATCAAGGCTGACAGTGCATTTTCATTGCCACTCTGGAAGGCTGCAATAACACACCACTTAATTGAATGTTTGATGCATTTAAACACACTTAAGGATAAGTGGACTCCAAAATATCGCTTTATCTCCACCCGCCCGGTCATTTGAAGCTGCAGCCAAATGCTGACTTCCACTGTCACCGGCAGCAGATGGACTGGGTCAACTGCAGTCCCATAATCCTCTGCTGCTCAGACAGGGTTTTCATCAGGAATGGATGTTTTAAGTGGCTCTTAACTCTTCCAGTGCTTTCATCTCTCCAGCAGCCTCAGGGAGACTTTTTATTGCCTTTAAACCTGTTCATCACTGTGACATGAGTGAAAAATATTGATATTGCTCCTCTTGTTGGACACACAGACACAAACACACAGCCATGATGGTGGACAGGTGTGCTGAGGTGAAGGGAGGCATGTCAGGTTCCCAAGAAGTAGTGAACATGTAAAAACACAGTGGTATTTTTTAAATTCAGATGACCTCATCCTTTAAATGTTTAGGGCTACATTTTTTAAAAATCTAAATAGACTGTAAAAGTTTTTTTTTCATGCACACGTGGAGCAAAACATGCTTTTCACTCATTTTTGGACACACGAGTCCCTCAAACCTCCACACTGGCTGCACTGCACTGACCAAAGCCAACTCGTGTAGGAGTTTCTTACCCAAAAAAGCAACAAGAAGCAGCGCACATGACGGCCCCATTCCGCACGTCGAGGGAGGCTGAAACGAGCTTCACTGGTCACACTGGGAAGATGAGTTTCCTTTACGCAGCGTCCTCGTTTATTCCGACACAAATCCTCACATTTTGTATCCAAAGCGTAGAGGAAACACGCCTGTGGTATCCGAGCATCATAGGAAACACACCTCCGGTCCGCCTGAGAGAACCAAACCCCCGCAGACACCTGTGGCTCAGAACAAAGAGTCACATCTAGGAAACAAATGAAAGTCCTAACTGTGAGACTGGAGATGCTGGGTGAGTTTAAAGGTTGTTGCTGAACTGAAGTGGCTCGGTCGCTTTTTACGCGCGTCCTGCGTGTTGGAGGAGTGTTTGCAGGCTACGTGTGCTCACAGACTGGACTCATCCCCGCCTCTGGACTCATTTTATGGGCGTGGAGTGAGATGAAGTTTTCTCCCGTTAGATGCACACTGCAAAAAAAGGAAAGATCACCCGTGTTTAAAAAGGTGCACAAGCCAACTGTTGAACCTGGAGATGTTTCCAGAGTCCAAATATATTCCTAAAAAAATCAAATAACTTATTTTTTACCATCATCTAATGCAAGTTTGGCAAGCAGCTTCACCTTTATATCCACATAAAATCAGCTATATATCTATACAGACCTACTCCATGTTTAACCCTTATTTGATTTAAAGATTAATGAGACCCAACAAGCCAAACATCCATTTTAAAACCTGAATTTTAACAAGATTTTATCCCCATGCACATTTTTTGTAGTTTGAACAAAACCTGATTTTAATGTAAGACAGCTATTGACATTTTTTGCAGTGAAGAAAATTTACATTTCTGTCAAAATGTTCAACGTTTTTTTGTCCTCCTTGGTGTTTCCAAACAGAAATTGTCAGCAAAACGATATTCCCATCGTATTGTCCCAAAGTTATCAAGGAAAAATTACAACAATCGTAGGACTTAAATTTACCCCTAAAATGTCTGTAGAAAACTCACTGAAGTAAGAAAAATATATATTCCGATATAAACACAATCTGATGTATGTTGTGTTTGCAACAACCCACCAAACTCTTCTGATGTCAGTCCTGATTCTGATAACTTCTGAAAGGTGACTTTCTTGTTTAAGGACAATCAAAAAAACAGAGAAACACTGATACTGAGGCAAGCCAAGCACATATGGATGCAAACAAGGTGAATAATGCAGAAAAATGGGCTTTTGCTGCAGTGATATTATGTTGATAAAAAGGGTTTACACAGATGGAACAATAGAGGGATGTCAAATTAGGGAATAATTGTCTTATAGGACCTCACTGAACCTTTACTGTTGATGTTCTATTCATTTTATTTGTGCCCAATAATCCTGCTTGTTAACTCTGATTATGAACACTGCACATTTTTCTAAAGCGACGCTCTAAAACTTTGAACCTTCCTACCAATCTGACTGCCTGAGGGAGGAACTACAACAAAGATTCACACAGCAGTTACCTCCCCAACACCTGTTGTCTGGCTGTGTGTGTGTGTGTGTGAGAGTGAGAGAGTGAGAGAGAGAGAGAGAGAGAGAGAGAGAGAGGGAGAGACCTTGGCTTTGAGTTTTCGCCCGTCTCCTTTAAACTTGTGTCTCTCTGATCTTGTGACCCCGAGGCGGGTCTGCAGCTCTTCATTCATCCACTCAGTCACTCTGACACTGAGCCAACCAAGCTCTTTCTCCCTTTAAACACTGATCATATCTGCTCAATAAAAAAGCACCGGGCCCATTTTCTCTCTGTTATTTTCTGCCAGTTTCAACTTACAATCGCTGATCATCAACTTTGCAACTTTTGATCTTCATGATATAATCAGTTTTCACTTCAAGTTGTGAGTTAAAACAAATTCTTTGAACTGAGTGTGCAATGCAAGTCACCCCTGCAGAAATCTATTACCACTCCTGTTTTAATTAATTTAGAGTGAAGAGATTACGAGCCTGTTAAAGCTCCATCATAATTGTGCAAATTTTCAAAAGGTTAGGTGAAATGGATCAGCTAAGAAACTGTTTTTGTGAAGTTAACGTTAATAGAATAACTGGTACATAACTAGCACACTCAAGAGGGGTTACTTTACTAACACAAGGTTAAAGCATATATTAAAGTTAAAGCATATATTCTTTTTTCTTCTGAAAAGCTGGTGACTACACTACCCACAATACATCTTGACAGCAAAATGGTCAGATTCAAATGTGTTTTGCCAGTAGCAGACTATGTAGCCTTGAGCAGAGATGAGCAACAGGCGCATGAGGTCTGTAAATGAACTTTTTTCGTACTTAATCACCACAGATTAATTTCTTTTTCAAATTTTCAGTCTAGAATGTCGACTGATGCTGACTCAAGTGACATCACATGAGGTAATTTATCAGATTTCGCTCAACTTCCTCTGGAGCTTTAAAAGGTGTTCAGGTTTTAAAGGTTTGGTTTGAATATTTTTATGCAGAGCTAGAACAAAGCCCAAAAAGAAAGACAAGAAATCTTTCTCAAGCTCTCTGAAATACTTGATTTCAGCAAATTAAAGAGAAAAGCTTCACTTCTTAACATTTTGAAAAGTTTGACCTCGTAGACTTTTCCCACGTTTTGTCTCTAGGATGATGGAATAATACAAATTTTCAACATTTTCAACACTAGAACCACAAAAATTGTCTCAAGGTGGCCAACTATTTTTTTCAGTGTAAAGTTTACATCTTGTCTTTGACATGCAGAGAGAAATGATCGTGATGGAGGGTCCGTGGTACTTAAAAACAGTATTTCATGTGCTTATCCAATAATCCTCCAATCCTTAATCAGTAGAGCAATCCTCCTCCGAGGGAGTTCTAATTAATTTCTATTGTCTGCAGTCTTAACCCTCACGGCTGACTCCCACTATACGCTCCATGGTATTTGCTCTTTTTCCCCTCTAATCCTGGATCCACGCTCTGGGAGAGTGACTCCAGCCCTCCTCTCCCTCTCAGTCTCCTTCTTTTCTCTGAATCCGGAAAAGCCGCAGAGCGAGATCCGGACAAACAGACTGATGGGATTTGCAAGAAGCCCGGAAGGGGTATTAATAAGAGGGCTTGTAAAGAGGAGAGAGGCTGGAGGCAGGGAGGTGAAACTGGGAGGCTTGTTCTGGTGTGTTGACCCCTGCGTTGTCCTGTGTGGCTAATCAAAGCATCGCTGCACCCTCTTTGTGTTGCTGAAGGAATGTGATCCATGAGAGGTGGAAACAGGACTGCTTTCATTGTCAAAAAGGCTCAATGGGACAGTAAAATGGGTGAAAAAAAACTGTTACTCACTATTTTTTTTTTTTTTACATCACATTTCCTATCCGCAGTGTGAATGTGATCCCATAAAAAAACTCTGTCCTAGTGCAACGTGATTATGATTTTCCCTGTAAATGCTGAAACTTGTTATTCTCTCTTTAAAGCATCAGGGAATTCTCTAACATGCTCTTTGAGTTAAGTTTTTATTATCACTGTCCCTAAACATGTCAGAGCAGATGAATGAGAGTGGGGACATTTCAAAGTTGCTGTCTCTCTGTTTCTGATTAAAGTCTTGTTCTGAAGAGCTGGATGACTGAGCTGTTTTCTGTTTGCCTCTTTGTTCATGTCTCCCTGTAGACGTTTGGGTCATTTTTGGAGAGTGTTTTAAAAGATGGAATGAGGAAGGAGTGCCGCACATTAAACTTCAGCTCACATTGAGCTGTGAGATGTTAATTGTTTGGTAGTTTTTTTGTTTTGTTTCTGTGTATCAGGCCAGGGAAAGTCATCTTCATAGAAGACTGACACCAACTAAAATGTGTTTTCAGAGACATGTTTTCTATGGTTAACCTGTTCAAACTCACTAAACTCATGTGTGAAGTCAAACAAACAAACAGTTTGAAACTTTCTGTCAAAGGCTGAGCAGAACTTTTGACTGAACTGAAACTGAACTTTTTGCAAAAAATCAGCTTTTGAGGGAGATAAAACATCTAAAATATATCTGCAAACACTACTGTGCATGACCCTCATTTACTCACACTGCTGCAGGGCGCCTGTGATGCTCAGGGAATAAGTGAAACATGTGTGACAGCCCTGAGCTCAGTCGAGAGGATCCGGCTCCTAGTTTAATTTCAATATGGCTGACATCTGCTGTTGCAGAGACAGTTGAAACAGTACAGTTAAATTACTCCAGACATGAAGCGGCAAACAGAGAGGCTGGGTGTGTGTGTTTTTGTGTGTGTGTAAATACTTTAAAGTGCAATGAAAGATCCCATTGTCCTAAAACCAAAAAAAAATAAAAACAAGGAAGACAATAAAGGGATATTATTCAAGGGAGAACAAACAGTGGATGAAGAAATTGTTCCCCCTGCCTTTATCTTATTTTCTCTTCCCTCAGTCTTTAATGTTTTGGTTTTTCAATCATTTGTAAACCAGGATCTTGGAAAAAAAACCTGCCATCTTATAGAAAAACCCCAGATGTTACAGTAACGTTTGTAAGGCATCAAGCTTTTGAGTGATTGCTTCCTTCAGGAGACCTGCAGGTCTTCCTGCGGGTGAGAGGTGATTGACAGTAAGCAGAGAGGAATAATGAGAAAACCGAAACAGTGACAGAACCCATAAGCTGTCATGTTTTCTGTGATGGATTGTTTACCAAAGGCGATTTCCAGGACTGCTGAGGTTGTTTTTCATAGTGGACGAGAATGAGTGGCAGCAAATGGCTCCTTCTGAGGGAAGAAAAACGACTGCATGATAAAAATGGCAAGGAGGGGTGGTGCTTAGTTACTGGCGTGAGACACAAAAAAGGTAAAACCCTAAAAAATTCATGGAAAACTATGATGCAGGACGACCCATTCTCCCTCTAAACCAACCTCAAAGAGGCCTGAAGCTGTTGCTCTGCCATGCCAGAGTCAGGATTCTTGTGGTTTCTGTGGCCTCTGGTCCATCCAGCAGCCTTTGGCCTCCTCTGACATGCCTGTTTGTCCTCCGTGGTGCCAGCTGGTTGGTGAACACACAGGCTGCAGAAACCGTCCTGCCTCTGCATGAAGCAGTCTGAGAAAACGAAGGTCTTCAGCCGACTGAAGAAGCAGTGATTTATGCAAAAAGCATAACCATAACCATAAATGTAGATTTGTTCTTTAAATGACCAGAAAACCAACAACTAAGTGTTTCTAAAGAGGTGACACAAGAATAAAAGTCAAACTGGCAGAGTGTTGCTTCAGGTTTATGTCGGATGGCATAAGTTTGGAAATCTCTTCTCTCCACATCTTTCCAACATCAGAATTGAGGGGATCTGTTCACAAGTTTCTGTGACTTTCTGAATCTGACAGTCTGATTTTTGTTGATTGATCGAGCTCTTCTATTTCTTTGTTACACTACAACTTCTGTCACTGTTTATGTGATCAACAGCATGCAAACTTGGAAAGTTTGAGATTCCAGAGAAGGAACCTTTGTACCAACATTAGTTTTGGGCTTTTTTTTGCAATTTGTGCCAAGATTTGTTATGATGAATTGAATGGATACTAAAAGTTACAGCACTACAATCCCAACAAAGGCTACTGATTTTGTTTTCGACTCTCGGATTCTCTGAGATTTGATGGACCTTGTTGAAAGTTTTGAAAAATTCTGTCAAACAATGTCGAACGTCTCAGCATACAGATGGCAGATGTTGCCCTTGATTTCATTTTTGTGCCATCCAATAACTTGTCAATAGCATTTGTTCAGCATAATAACGTCTGCAGGAACCGGTGCACCAGTTGGCAACTTGTAAACAAGAAATGGATTAACAATAAGTAAGAGTTCTATTGAGGGGTTGCCACAAAATCACATATAAAGGTTTCATTTTATATCTATCCAAGTGGTTTCCCCCTGGGTGCAACAAGCAGCTGCATGAATCAGACTCTCTGGCATGAGTGTGAGGAGCATGAACAGAAAGCTGTGAAACGCTTCCTGACCATCCAGCTGCTCACAGGTGGCAGGAAGATGACTGGAGAGCAGCCTTGCAAATCAGACGTCTCACTGAGGATCCTGATGACGCTTGTGGAAGAAGCACTCGCAAGGGAGCCAAAAACACATTTATCATCACCACTTTTCCAGTCACAACATAACTTTTGAATTACTCGAGCTTTTTCAGACCATGTTTTTAATCAGACGGGATGATGACAATCTTATTTATGGCAGGGTTTTTGGGAAATGGAAGTTTTAAGTAATAAGAAAAACTTTTCATATACAAAAATGCCTGTTTCTGCAGCTAGTGCTGCTTAATGACGGTTTTATTTTCGAATGCTGTGCCCCCATTTGCTGAGAAACATCTTATATAGCAGATACAATTATGCATTTCACAATTATGGGAGCTGTTTGTAATATATAGACCAGGGGTAAAGCATATATTGTGTCTTTGATGCAAATATATAAAAGTTTATAAGCTTTTCTGGAGCTTTGTTTGCTTTAAATCTTTGGATTGTGGGTTTGTAAGTAAAGACTTCAAGGACTTGCACATGTTGGTTTATGTGATATTCTGCTATACTATAAATTTATCATAAGATAATTAACACTGATGCATTTATTAAAAGCACCATTTTACTGTTGTAGTTGGTTGTTCTTTTCTTAATGACTGCAACTGATCATTTTTATTATGGATTTATCAGTCGACTATTTTCTCCATTAGTCAATTAATACTGTATGTGTGTGGTTTGTACAAATTCTGAAATAACCTCTACAGTTACCCAGAGCCCAGAGTGACACCTTCACAATGTTTTGTTGGACCAGTTATCTGAGCCCACATCAATGCTGACAGCTTAAACCAGGTAATTCTAGTAACTAGACATTGTTCAGCTACATTTGTGGCAACAACAACAAAAAAACAAATAGAAAACTTTAAGCCAAAACATGATCTTCTCCAAACTTGGCAGTGGTGGTTAATGAGAATCCAGATGAATTAATAAATAAAGCAAGTGGTTTTGTAAACCTAACCAGATGTTAACCATAGAAACGTTTGCAAAATTGAACAGCATTGATTCAGTTTATTGTCTGAACTGATAACCTTTTCCATCACCAGACAGCCTCAGTAACCACCGCTGCAACCCTCCTGGCCCACTTTACTTTCATCTGTTATTAATTTAGATGCTTTAGAGGAGACAAAATGTAATTTGAAGGTAATTCATTATCATTCACATCAATAGTCGGGACGTGTCTGTGCAGAGGGAAAATTGTTCCCTGAGTTTCCAGCTGTCAAACACAAAGAGCAGCAGGAAGCAGCAGGTACACTCATGTTTGTGTTTTGGTGCCTTTGAGTGACGGGGAAATTGCTAGAGGGTCACATTTCAAAACGTACCATCACACACCTCAACATTTGATCTTCTGAGTGTGTGTGTGTGTGTTTGTGTGTGTACATGTTCTAGCCTGAAGACAGGAAGGCATTAAGAGGATTTTTTTGATCCCAGGGATCTTTTTCACCTTGCAGATTTGTTTGTTCAGGACGCACACAGACGGTGGATAAAGGCTGAGGTTCGGTCGCACCATCGCAATTACAATGACATTGTTGTATAAAAGCCATGTTGTCCTAATACAATAGAGATGAACGACAAACTTTGGAGCTTAAAAATGTGTCGCCAAAGCCTCTTAAGCAGTAAAAAAGATGAGCGTGGGAGCCAAAGTCTGACTGTCTGTGTGACTGAGGCAGTCAGGGCACGGAGATTGATGGATTCTCAACGAAACGCCACAGATGTTGCGCTGCAATTTTTCCATGAGCAAGATTTGCAGTGTGTGTGTGTGAAACAGAATTTGTCCCAGATTTTCTCTCTTCTTCTTCCTCCCTCTTCGCTCTCCTCTCTTCTCTGTGGGCTGGATGAAGGGAACTTTGATGTGGCACTCTCTCAGTGTTGTGACCACAGGCCCAAGAGGAACCAGATGCTCTTTGGACTGGCTTGTGGTGCAGAGGCGCATATATATATATATATATATATATATATATATATATATATATATATAAAAAAGAGAGATAAAGATGGTAGGGGGGGGCGGGGGGGGTGGGTCCACGCTCGCTCTCTGTGG
>JAQNCA010000004.1:18850071-18862989 GCA_029783725.1 Acanthurus tractus | reverse complement strand
ATGCAGCATGTTTTGTTGTTTGTTGTTGTTGTACTGCACAGCACAGACTTGTAACTTATTATAAGTAACAAGCCATTAAAGAACTGGTCTCTTTGCTTCTTATGCTTTAAATTTTTTTTGGAGGAAATGAACCTTTAAGTTCATGTTAATAAAGTAAAAATGAGATACATTTATTTTTTAGATTACACCCTTTTGGATCCATTTCGTAAACTTCAATGTTCATGTGGTTATGTAAGCTTGAGTCATACATTTTTAACTGATTTTATCATGAAATCCACCCAATAGATCAATAAATCCTCAACTTTTAGCAGCACTGAGCTAAGATTCATTAGTTAGCTAACAACAGCATGGTGCATCTGTGTTAGCCACCTTCAATTTTTCTTCCATTTCACCATCATACTTTGGTTTCTGGCCCGTTGGCTAGAATTTATTTACTTTGAGGAAAGTGGTATCGGTGACAGACCCTCAAATATCCACAGCACATCTCCAATGATTGTTAAAAAATGTTTTTCCAGGTTGACTTTTCCATCAAGGACAACTTCGGCAGGCTGAGAATGTGCTGACACAGCAGGTTTGTTCGGCGGGTCCCGTGTTTGAAGGACAGTCTGTCTGACCACCAGGCCACCAACAACCACACCAGCATCGGCGGGACGACAGAAGACGAGCTGAATCAAATCTGTCTCCATAACCGCTCATACTGTACCATTACACAAACCTCATAATAGTTTTGATTTATGACCCTCATGTGACACTGTAGATTTTGGCAGGAAGCCTATGCAGCGCCATCTTCGGCTCCAACCACAAAGAACGTAAAGGCGTATATTAAGAACTTCCCTCGGGTTGCTGGTCACCAGGGACGTTAATGTAGCTGAGAAGACATGAAAAGCAATGAAAGCCACAGACAGTGAGATTAATATGACCTCTTCAAAATGACGCTCTCATATCTCTGTCTGCTTGGAGGGGAAGGAAGGATTATTGCAAAAACAAAGTCAATCTTTCCACCATCTTTCTCCGCCTTCTTCATTTGCCTTCTCTCTGTTTCTCTCTTTGAGGCAAGCATGACGTGAAGAGTTTATCTTAAAATGTCAAATCACTTTTTTGTGCAGTAAACCAAATCAGGGCAATACAATGGCATGGTAACAGATGCTGGACGCTGTGTAAAATGGAGCTATCCGACTGTTTTGATTGGAGGGCAATAGAGCTCAGCGAAGAATAAACAGAATTGAACTAAGAGTTGATTTTGTTTATTAAAGATGAAGACAAATACAGAGAGCAGTTGTGTGAGTGACAAGTGTTTAAGTCTGCTGCCGGGGAAATTTCAAGAGGTTTTTAAATGGGCTGCAGGATCAAAATCACTTTAATCGTCAAATGCAATAAACAAATCAGAGTTTTCTTGTTGACATTGGTGCAGGGGCGTATTGACAGCTTAGAAATTTACAATAAAACCTGACTTACTGGTACAGAGACCACATGGCAACACATGAAGTCCAACTGAAAAGACGTTGAGGAGAGGGAGAAGGGAATGACATACAACAAATGACCCTGACCAAAACCAAACTGTGGGTGGAACGATGTAATGCGAATACCACAAGGCTACCAAGAAGAAAAATTTCTCTGGATATGCTGCCACTAAAGTTATCTCTCCCTCAAAAAAATAAACTTTTTTTATGAAATTTTATCTGAATTTTAACATTTGTGCCAATACACTCAAGAGGACTTATGCAAGAAAAAAATGAAATATTGCAGCTTCAAATCTAAAAAGTAGCTCTCCTTTATATTTTTGGGAGCCTGTTAGCTATAACTTGCAGTGGTTGTGCTAATGCAGTCCAGAGAAGCCGGGTTTTAGCCTCAAATCACCAACAATTTGTTCGCGAGTTAGTCAACTTTCATGTTCAAACTAGCCACACAACTGTCAGGTTCATGGTAATGAAAGATCAAGTCATGTTTATTTTGAGTTTCATTATAGATTCCTTTGGCTCTTAAACTTCATCAGATAAACTAATATGGCTCTATCATAAATTACTCCACAAATCTTTGTGCTACCAAACCTACAAGATGCAGGTTTAAGAGTTTTAAAATGCACATTTTTTCCAATGAGCATCGGCCCAGACAAAAGCCGTTGACAGAAAAACTCTAAAACTATGCCTGTGGTTTGCTTTATGTGGAAAAGTGATGCCAATTTAAGGATCCTCTTCAAATTTCCAACTTGGAGATCAAAGGGTCTGGGCTAATCTTTTTGACTGGGCCCTGCTGTCTCCACGACAACAAGATCACAGACAGGAAACCCGTCCTTCCTTCATGGGTGCTTGTCATCAACAATGCAACCACTCAGCAGTGTCTGACTCTCCCATAAGTCGCTGTGTATGTGCATGCTCGGCTGTTTGCATTTTGTGAGTGTAATTCAGCTCCATAAGGAACAAAAACCTTCTCATTTTTTTGTGTTTGTGTCTTTTTGTACGTTTGAAGAATTTTTTTCTGAGCGTTAAACTCTCTGCTACCTTTTTGTTTATCCTCAGGTGTGTGTGTGAGTGTGTGTGTAAGATGTGAGTGAGTTGAATTCTGGTTCAGTGATGCAGAAAACATCCTTAAATGCTGTGCTCTTAGGTCACAATGGGGCCCCCTGTGTTTCCCAAACACATAATTAGAAACTAAGACTGAGTTTTTTTTTTTTTTCTTGACTCATCGGAAGGATGAAACACCACAACATTATGTTCACATCGTCCTGAAAACAAGCTTTTTCTATGATGGGATTCTTGCATAAAACTTTCTACCAACTATTTTCAATAGATTCTCTTTGTGAGTTTATTTAAATCGTAAAATAAAAAATCCAAAGGGTTGAATCTGCTTCAAACAAAGTAATTCATGCAAAGTGTGGTCTGACTTCATTTAACAGCAAAAGCATTTAAACCGTTCTGAATGGTAACACTTAAAGGCCAAAAAGCTTACTTTCATCGGAAGCCAAACTTCAGATAAACCTCATTCAAGATCCAATTTACAAATGTAAAAACACAAATTTAAACAAGTCGAATGCCATATGTCTTGCCCATACGTATATTTATATTTTTATATTTACTATATATATGGACAATATTCTTTTAGAGAAATATATGTTTTTTTTTCTCTTTATTCTCTGTTTGTATTAACATCATGGCTCTACAAAGAGGTGAATCAAGCAGTCACGGTTAGCTCAAACATGTTAGCAAAAATATAATATAATATCAGTAGTAATGAGAGTGTTAGCTAATTTTATGAATAATGACAAAGTTGTTAAGACAGAAAGTATGAGTGGTGGTGCTGTTGTAAATTTTTTATGAGAGCTGTTTCTCTTCTCTGAAAACAAATAAATAGTTGTTTAACTTTGTCCTAAATCACAAAGGTTTCACCTTGTAGTAAAAACTGCTATAAAACTACCAGGACAAAGATAATGGATGCCCCTTTGTGTTGAATATTGGTGGGAAACCCAAGTAACATGTTACGTGTTTTTTAAGAAAGATATATGAATGAAAAGTTCAGTGAAAGATTGCTTTAGCCTTGATGCAACGTCAGGGGGCTCATTATAGTTCAGAGCAAAACACGATGAGTTGTAAAAATGCGGATTATGGTTTACACTTTCAGACAAGTTCTCCTAAAAACATTTACAGTTGATTAGTTGAACGCAGAGGGAGTGATGAAAGTAGATGGGTGAATAGTTAAAAAAAGAGAAATTTAAGTTTAAACTCTGCCTTACTTTCACAGAAACAGCTAATTGCTGCAAAGTTTCGGTGGACTGGAGAAGACTATTCTCTAATTCTGATCTCGGAAAGATTGGAGAAGAGAGTTATAGACCCTCATAAATTATCGGACAAGCAGTTAATTTGAGGCCTGCTAACACCATAAAGAAGAGACAAATTTTTCTTAAAACAATAAAACAGATGTCATTTGCTAAGAGAGTTATTAGCAACTGCAATCAACCATCTTATCTGTACAAGTTTTAAAGAGATGTCTGTGTGCTGTTGACTGTAAGAAATAGGGGAGAGATTCGTAATTCTTGTGCAATAGGCAGAGCTGATGTATGAGGTGGTTTAATCATATGAAGATCTTTGTGCTGGTTTTCTGTGCTCAGGTATTTTTTTTCAGTATTTTGTCTCAGCGGTGTGACTGCTATCTTAGGTCATCATGTAAACACTGTCCAGAGAAACATAAATTGTGACTTTGTTGTAGAGACACTGTTACTTTGGACGATAACAACTCAATATATCAAGCACAAACAGACCACAACCAAACATCTTCTCCGACTCTTGAAGCTCACAGTTACCAATGGACCTGTGAGCTCAATGTGCAGATGATCACTTAACTCTCCTCCTTGCCTGATAAGAACCATGAGTGTGTGTATATCTGTGTGTGTGTGTGTGTCACACACTTTTTGTCATTTTCAGATTGTTTCAAGCTGAATGTGAACAATATGATTTGGATGCCTGCAGGCCTCTGCAGACTCGGGGAATCTGTGTCCCATTAAGAATCTGTTATAATCTTTTGACTGAAAGATGGAATGAGGCTGTGAAAGCTGGAGGGATCAGCTGCAGTACATTAGGACTTAAATCCTGAAAGATCTTGCTATTCTGGGTTCAAGAAATAGATTACATGGTGTCCAACTAACTGGATTTCTTTTCTTCTCCACTCCATCTTGTTTGCATAACATCAACGGCTGGCTAAATTGAAAGGATAATCCCTATTCTTTAATGCATTACTGGGGTTTGTAGTGTTTTGTGCACAATGAACACTGAATAAGAAGCAGAAGCAGTGGGTGTTTGTAGTCAACACAAAATATGAGCTCCATTTGAGAGCTGGATTCAGGAATAGTCTTTATGGCTCTTTGTTAAAGAAGTACAAGGTGGTTCTGATTTGCCTTGGAGTATATAAATGTTTAATGGAACCACTTTAAGTCATACTTTGTAAAAGGTTTATAAGTTAGCAGTAATGGTTTTAAGATAGGGTTCATTTGGTTTAGAGATTTTCACCAAAAGTCAGTTGCCAGGTTGCAATCCCTTGGGCTGGTATGTAGCCTAACCCTTTGGCCTAATTAGCACTTTATTTTTAAGCTAGCACTTCAAATATTCTTGATGGTGTATTTGAAATCAAGTCACTTATTACTAGAACATAACAGCTTATGGACACTAATGGTATGTGATGACTGAGCTAGCCAAAATGTCCAAAATGTTAGCTAAAGCAGGTTACATTACAAACGAAATCTTACAAACAAATAAAGACTTGTAATTACCACGAAAGTCAAAATTAGCATGAGACTGTTAGCATCTCAAAACTTCCTAAACAACCTTTATTACACTGCTGCATTTCTCCTAATCACAACTAAAGCATGCTCGACATATTCAACCATTGTTGTCAAATTAGGTGTTTTTTCTGCGAGCTAAAATGGGCTTGGTGATTCCCTTGCTGTCTTCATCGAGAGTTAAATATTAAATAAAGTCTAAACGATCAAGTGTCTCAGAGCCAAGAACTTGGGTTTATTAATGGTCAGGCAGGAGTGTTGTATGACTCTTTCAGCCTTGAGAAACCTGCAGAGGATTTGTCACAGAGCCTGAAACCGTCTCATTCCTCCCCTCCTCCTCTCCAACCCGCACTGTTTCAAACACTTCATTACTGACGACTTGCGAGGCGAAAGATTTTCAAACATTTCACTGACTCCATCTCTTGGCAGGGTCGTTTTGTCTGGTCCCTCCAGCAGATGGAAGGAGTGACCGAGGAAAATGTCAGACGATATCTAAACTATCTTGAACGCTTGCCTCATAATTTGTCAGAGTGCCTGTGATCTTGAGTTTGTAAAAGGAACCAACTGTGCAGCTGCAGACTTCAGTAAACAGTTATGTTCTTTTATACTAATTTTGGGAGAAATTGATGTGTATTCTAGTTTAATATAACTAAGCTTGTTCACATGAAAGCTATTTCTGCTCCGTTAGCCCCTCTTTGTTATTACTGTAAAGCAGTAATGCTCAACTTACGGCTTTAAGGTCAAATTTGAAAGAAAGTAAATTGATTCACATTAGATTTTCTTTTTGTTGTTTCTTCAAACAAATTAGTATATGCTCAATAATGTCCCTTGGCTGTGAGTTGAGATTTTACATAATTGCCTATCAAGGATCTGTTTCTATCGCACCAAAGTTCAGGTCATCTGCGGTGAATGTTGTCCATCAGAGACCTCAGAACATCACAGAAGCACTCGAGTCCATGATTGTGAAAGAAAACCACCATTCCTCATTCTTGGTTTCTGTCTTATCTTGATGTATCTTCTTCAATTTTAGAAACTGTGAGCTCTTCACTTGGGAAAACAGTAGCTTGGTCTCCGAGTCGTAGCTTTAGACGCAACTCTGGACATGAAATTTGGCCCTCAAGGGCCTGTTAAGTGTGTTGCTTACATCCTCTACATGCATGTTATTGTGCAGCAACAGGACCAGTCTCTGATGCTTTGATTGCACCTTGTAAAGAGCGACAGAGTCCCTCAGTGATGGAGGTAAGTGAAACCAAAAGTCAAAAGAAAAAAGTGCACAAAGTTTTGTAAACCTACCTGAGGTGCCTAATCCTGACTAAACTGTGAACTTTTTAAATACTACGACTGTTTCACAATGTTACCACGTGTCAAAGAGGCTTTCTGGCAGGAAACCTTTGTGTGCTGCACACAGACGCAAAAGGTGGAGTGCGTTAAAAAGTGACGCCAACTGGAAAATCACTTTTGGCTGATTTAGATGAATGCGGTCATGTTTTCATCAGATTTTATGGAGAACTGGTGTTATTATTTTCACGTGGCGTTCCATCATCATCATCATCATCTCTCACTCTCTTGCCCTTTAATTTACAAAGTCTGCAGCACCATTCAGATTAAAACATAACTGCTTATCATTTAAATTGTTTTTTTCTATCTTTTTGTGTGCAGCTTTTTGCACAGTGCAAGAAAAAGACGACACATTCTGTGACACACATGCTAGAATATTAAGCCAAGTAATCTATCATCAATAAACATTTGGTTTTTATTTTATAAATGCATATCAGATTCAATAAAAGGACAAATAAGTCCCCAACATTTGTGAACAGCGACTGTTTCATTAGGCCAGGCTCGTTTTTTTTACGTGCATGCTTTGCTAATTAAGAACACAATTCAATATCGGGACCAAAGAGTGTCCATAAATCTGTTTATCAGACATTTCCATCATATTTATTAACACAGCTGTCTACGTTAAACTGTCCTACACTCACATTATTTACAGGGACAAATATAGTAGTAGTGAGAGTTAAATTTTGTTAGACACCTGTCTTTGAGTGAGTGAAAAACTCTGAGATATAGCGTATGAGTCACAAGTATTTGGCTATAAATCGAGTGAAAGTGATGCTCTTTCACTATTTACTTTACCTTAAGCCATTAATAAATCAATCATCCTCTGTAGTCTCAGAGATTGTTTTCTTTTCATGGCACTACAAATTAACGGATCTTGAAAACCAGGTTGTCATATGTTCAAATCACGAAAGTCTCTATTCTTTTTATCAAAAAAGATACCAGAAATGAGAGAGAGAGGGTTTATTTATGTGCCCGTATATTTGACTCAGAAGGATTTCAACATATTGGCTGGATTTTATTTAAGAAGTAACATCTATGCAGAGAGTTCACTGAACATTACTAACCCTGTAGACAATCTAATCACTGACCTTCACAGCCTGAACTAAAGGCCTCTCTGTTTTGCAAAGCCTGCAGTCCCTCCGGCCTGTGGAAACACACCCTGACTGCTGCAAGAGTTCACATACTGACCGAAGTTAGACCAGCATTCAACCTGTCATCATGCTGTATTTCAGGGGTGTTTGGCATCGACATATGGGGTGCTACTCCATAAAAGAAGAGGCTGGTGAAATGATAAATCTAGGGCAAAAGCCATGTGAAGATCTGGATCCACCAAGGCCAAAGTACATTTGAAAGGATCATATTTAAACATGTCTAACAAAACTGACTTACACTTGTAATTCTGAAGTATTTCCAAAATAAAACCTTTTATTTTGAACCTAAAATAAAACCCATTTTTGCCCTTGACAGCCTGGTCCCTTTCCAATGACTTTATTGTTGCAAACATGACTGAAAATAGATGATTGCACAGGAAACACAAGCTCTGGTATCTTTTCTCAAAACAAAAAAAGAGTTTTAACTGGTTAATACACAGATGCCCTTTTGTACAGCCTGACGGACCAACATTCATGGTTAGAAGAGGTGAGTTTTGGGGCTTTAGAGGTCAAATCTGATCTGAAGCAGCAGAACAATCTGTATGAGCTCAAAGGCAAACTTTCAGCATTCCTCATTCTGGAGCAGACCACCCAAAAAGACCCCAACCCTGCCTCCCCCCTCGCTCACTCCCAGCTCACCCAACTCTCCCCTCTGTCTCGAGTTTCAAGGCAACGTTGGTCTCCTAAAGAAAATGTCACAAAAAAAAAAGGAACTTGAACTTCAAAAGGCGATTAATCTGAAGTAGCCTGAGTTAATCGTGTGCATCTGTTCCACAGCTCCGAGGCTTCTGACCTGCAGGAGTTTTCGCTCTGCCGGCTGCTGCACCATGCAACAGCCCCTAAACATCAACCCAAGGACGCTGAAATTAACACTAGTTATTGTTTTGATGGAGAACATATCCGGTAAATTTATTAACAAAGGAGACATATTGTCATTTTAAAGTTGTGGAGGCTGATGTTCAATCCTAAGAGTTTAATTTTGTGACACTACAGAAGAGAATGACATGACCTCAGCAGCATTTTTAATTTTAAACCTGGATGTACAATTTATTTTTGCAAAAAACACTAAGGAAAATCAAGCCAAAGATTTTATTTATTGTTGTTTGTTAAACCTCAAGTTTAAATGTATCATCTTTTACATATAATTTTCCTTTTTTACTACTTAAAGCTACGCTAGCCACTGTTTTTACAGTTAAAATGAATCAAGCCAAGTTATATGATTAAGTTAAAGGGCCAATTGTAGTGAAAAACAAGTTCCTCTCAGCTTTACAGAGCATTTTAGGGTCTTTCAGCTAACTGTTTTGTTTTTAGCAGTCATGCTTTTACTGTTATGGTTACACTGGTCACATGAGTGTCATCTCCAGATGCAGCAGGCTGTTGTTTTTGTAAAAAAAAAAGCTCAATAAAGCCACTTTATTTTATCTTCCCAGCATCCAAACTTCAAACAGACAATATTAATGACTAACTGGTGAACCTACTGAAGCAGGAAGCAGCTAAAGAACCAGATATTTCTCTTTAAGGCAAGTGGAGCTCCAAATCAACTAAAAATGATATCAAAGCAGGAGGCCAGACACACAACTCCAAATAGATACATGTTCAAATCTATGTTTGTTCATTTGGTGATGCCCAAAACACAATTTGATTAAGTGTTGAAACAAGTTGGCATTATAACGTAAATTATCTTTTACTTTGAAATGCTTGAAAACAGGATATGAGCAACAGGATTCTTCACCTTGTATGTTATTAACAGTATGAAAACATCCTTGTCTAGCCAGGTTTGTGTCTCCATAAAAATACAGGACAGATTCTCTGATATTTATTTTACCTTTTGAGCTTTACAGGCTCCGAAAAGGTGTGTACGTCTTTTTTTATGTCACCAGATGTTCACCAGCTCTGCACTGGATCGACCTGTATTCGATTATACGATATGACACACAGGAGCCAGACGTCAGTGACATCAGTGATGATAAACATTAGATTTCTCTCTGTTTGAGAGTAATGACAGACCCCAAAAACCAAACTGTGTGCATTCCTCAACATGGGACAGAGGTAGAAAAAACACCACCTATCAGGTTTCATCCTCTGCACCACCTTTGCCAAGCAGATAGCAGCTCCAGTAACATGTGGCCTGCCCTTGAAGACTACCCGAAACCACATGTGTGAATCCCCCCTTCCCTTCCCACACACACACACACACACACACACATACAGAGGCAACCTGCTGTCGCTAGAGTGGGGTGATTAGGGGGGAGGGCAAAATCAAAGGACCAAATCTTGAAAATTAAAGGACTTGCAGACCGGGCATCTTTTCCTCTCTCAGGCAGGAATGCCTCTCATTAGACGGCTGCCTCAATGTGAACCAGCAACCCACAGACGCAGACTGGAGTGGGCGTTCGCTTCTCAGAGCCTCTTCAAAAAAAAAACTAAAACTAAAACAAAAAAGGGGCTCAAACCCTTAATGTTTGCAGTGTGTCTGTAACAGGATGTGTTACAGGGTTGAAGCTGATCTTGATCTTTGTTGGACAGTAAAAGCAAGTTGAAGATAAACAGAATAAATTGATTCAAGGGTTTGTTCATTGAAACAAGACCAAACATATTGTCATATATCATTCTCACTCAACTTTTTTCTAGTTATGCAAACAGTTTTGGTTTTATTTTGAGACAATATCTAGAAAAGATCAAACAGCCATTAAAAACATGAAATAAAAATTTTTAGGATGTGTCTTTTAAAGAACTTTGTCCGAGTTAAGCTACTATGCACTGAGCAATACTGAGCTATTCTGAACAAAAGTTGACCCTGAAAGAAGGTGGTTCATTTTTGGGGGTTTCAATCCCAAAAAGTGTTCTAGTCAAGTAAAACTTCAGTCATATAAAATCCATGATCAATGATCGATGATTGCTTGAAAGGAAACCTGCATCAAAATTCTAAAAAGAAGCTCTCAAGAAGCACCCACTTAAATAAAATCGTGGTTTTACAAGAGCTAATATTAAACAGCAATATTAAACTGGACAGTAATGGATTGGAGCAGGTTTATATAAAAATAAATAAAAAAAAGGGGGAGGAAAAACAACGTATTAAATCATTAACTACTTCATTCTAGTGGTAATGACTGGCTTTCCTTGTGACACATTTGTCAGTGTCAAAGTGTGAAGATAACACACATTCATCTCCGGAGTGTCAGTTTCCTTCTTGGGAAAAAAAACAAAAAACAATAGGCCAGTCTCACATCTGAACGAGTGAATGTGGAGAGTGATAAAGAGGATTTCAATAAATCACATCCCTCCCCCTACGATCCTCCCGTCCTCCTCCTCATCCCTCCGTGTCCATGACATGATGGATAGGAAACACTTGAGATCACGTGTTTATGTTTAAAGTGCCTGCGATATTAAATCCGTTGCTTAACACCTATGCAGATGTTTAACTTACAAGAGCGTGAGTCAGTCTTTGTGTGTGGAGGGCGGTGGTGATGGTTGAGAAGGAAGTCCACACACACACACACACACACACACACACAGAGTATATCCTCTTTCTTTCACCACTCACCTCGATTTTTTGAGCCTTGAACTCGCATCAACTTCATTGAGTTGGTGAATTATTCACAGTGGGAGCTATTTAATCATCCCAGTTTATTTAACCTTTTGGATGGCCTGCCTGACAACAAACGGGACAGTGTCATAGGTGTGTGTATTCTGCAGGGAAAGGCATGTGCTAAGTGAGTGTGTGTATAGAATTAGAGTCAGTGCTGTATCCTGTTTACATTCACTCACTCCACTCCCATAAGCTGTCACCGGTCTGTAGTCTCCTATAAGTCAACATAATGTCCCCTTTTTCTTCTTTCTGTTGTGGCTTTAAACCAGAATTATCTATAGCTTCAGTGTCACAGATGTGTAGAGAAATAGGTCATTACTTCCAAGCACCTGGCATCCCCAATTTTAGCCTCTTGTAATGGTCTCGTCATTGTCGCTCCACCTGTTCGCTTGCAGTGTGTCCATTTTTTTTTTTTTGCTGCAACAGCAACTGTTGGTCAAGCGAGGGCTGAAATCCCTCTGAACGTGGGCCGCCAACCTTCTCTCTATGAGGTGTTTATGGCAGCAGGTTGGTTTTTTAGGCACTTGAGCTATGTGACCCCCCCCTCCAAACCTGATCCCCAACTCCCATGTAAAAACAGCTCCTTCATTCCTCCGTCGTTGCTAAGCCATAGTTTGAAATCTTAGATTGTGGGAATATGGCCGAGAAACGTTCACCTTTCATCCCTGTTTGACTCTTTTAGTGTCGAGAACTCAAAGGGACCTCTGGCCTGATTGTGATAAAAACGTGGCTTCAGATGATTTCCCAGGAAGTATGTGCGCATAACTACAAACTGCTCATATCTTTCCACTACTCTTTTGTTCTGTTTCAATCGCCCCTTTGGTAGGCAGGCGATACCAAGAAAATGAAGACATTTCCGTTTAAAATGTCAGCCGCAACTTTAGTCCGATTGAGTAATTGCTCGACCACCTCCGCTGAACCACTATTACATGATCTTTGGCGGTTGCTGCCAGATAATCAGTTCAGACCCTCGGCTTCAGTTGTGATGGTTTTGAGACAACGTGTCCACTGTTTGCAGAGCGACTGAGGAGGGCACAGCTGCCGATAACGCCAGCTCTGGACTGATTCGAGCCATGTGCAACAAGATGAAAGACAGCACACTGAGGTTGAAGTTTAAAGTGGTAATCTCCAGATTTCGTGTGGCTTTGATTTTGGGGACATCTGTGCTGCTAAGCCGTCATTGTTCCAGCGATTTTTTTTTTTTTTTTTTACCACACTTTATATCAATCATTTGTCCAAAGGCTTTATTTAGATGTTGTATGTTAACACTATTTAAAAAAAACAGACATAGCACATCGTGTGTTTTCATATCAAATTCCAAGGAAGTGTGTCTCTAGAGATAGATCAATATTTTCAGGGACTCCCTCTGACCTTGTGTGTTGCCCGAATGAAAACAGAGACCACCTCTCATGAACGCCAGACCCCAACACGGCCGGCCGACATCAAAGTTGCCCTCCACGCTCAGACTCAGACGAGACAGGCCGAGGCCAAGCGGACAGCGAAATCCAGGCGATAGCTTTTATCATTTATTTTCCCTCAGCAGGGACGTGCTTAGATTAAACACCAAAATAAAA
>JAQNCA010000004.1:18823594-18836395 GCA_029783725.1 Acanthurus tractus | reverse complement strand
ATATATACACACATATATATATATATACACACATATATATATATATATATATACATATATACATATATGTATATACATATATATATATATATACATATATATATATATATATACATACATATATATATATATACATACATACATATATATATATACATACATATATATATATATATATATATATACATACATATATATATATATACACACATACATATATATATATATATACACACATACATATATATATTGACACGGTTACTTCCAAATTATGAGTTAGCCAAGTAATTTTACCATTGTTGACCATTATTAAAAACCTACTTATTTGTAGGTTATTGCAATGAATACGGGACAATAAGTGTCTTTTCAAATGGTCATAAAAATTTTAAATGAGCAAAGTCCTTCTTTGAATTATTACAGAACTTTTTAATTAACACTGTGTCAACATCTCAATGCTAAAAACATCAATAATCAATCAATGGGTCTGTTAGTGACACAAGTTTCAGTACTGTGGTAAACATTTTATTACTTGAGAAGAAAACAGCAAATTAAAACAAATGCATTTGCCACTTTTATTTCACCATTCTGAGGAAAACATGGCTGTACATGGACACGAGTTGGTTACTGATACAGCTGAACAGATGATGGAGGCGCACGGTTGACATGTTCAGGGTGGTGATGGTTGGGTTCTCTCTCTCTCTTTCGGCTTTGCATCTGATTTGGGTGGAGCTCGGCAGTCTGAGCCCTTTGCCTCAGAGTCACAGAAACCTGGGACTTGTGCTGCAGCCGATCATCTACCCTGTGAAACATTCAAAGCCTGCACAAGCACATAAAAATCTATCTTGATTCCTTGGCATTTTTGCCGAAGCAGACCGTATCATGAGTGTTGTGTTGTCAATCTAAGGGAAACGATACAATTCTGAAATGATCATAAAAAGGAAGAAATGCAATTCAAGTAGACACGACAAATCAACTGTGAAAGATAATTTGCTATTCTCCTAGGAAAGCGCCGATATGTACAGTACTAGGCTGTAGTGACTTCTGTAGTGGCATACCTGACGGAAAAACCATTGGGTTGTTGGAGTGGGTGAGGCAATGCTTGCTGGCAAAATGAGGTTGGCACTTCTACAGCAAGGTTAAATAGTGTATGCTCCCTAACATTTACAGCCTACAGCGATTTTTAAGTTTCTGGAGTGATGGCTTTATTTCATAAATAAAATGTTGCTACAATAATTACTCTCAATAATCATAAAAATGCATCAAAGTCATAAGGCAGTGAAAGCAACAGGTCTGCTTGCTGCACACAGGGATTCGGCGTGCAGATGGGATCGAGAACCATTAAAAAAACAAACAAAAAGAACAAAAAAACAATAAAAGGACGTTCAGTTTTCGGTATAATCTTGCTGTTTGTTTGATAATGCAACATTGCGTCCTTCTCATGCAAAATGCATTTATTTGTTTTGCAGGTGATGGTTGCTACTCGCGATGAGCTGCAGCATTTGGAGAGTAGGAGCCTGTCTAGTCTTCTGAGAGTCCCGGAGTAAAATGTGGCGTTCTGGGATGTTGGATTCTGGGAGGTTGAACAGAAAACAGCCCTCAGTGTTATTCCTGCAAGAACAGAGAAAAACAGCAGTCAGCATCATCCTGCATACTTAATCATATGTGAAACTTCAGTACCACACTGCACCTGCTAAAGACTTAAGATGCACACACACTGCATGGATACACACAGGCTTCTTCAGCACTTTTGCACCGATGTTCAATTAATTTACAATCAATTTAGAGTGTGACCACAAGCAATGAGTGAGAAAGACTGCTGTGGTTGAGTTTTAATTATAGTCCATCAGAATTAAAAACATGCACCGTGTTTCATTCACCAAATCTGCTTTTATTTGCCTTCAAACAGATGAGATGATTTGAGGAAATTGCTTCTCTACATGAAGACAAGCTGGATTTTAAAATTGGGCCAAAAAGGGTTAAATGAGGAATCAGACCTGAAGCTATTTTTTTGTGTTTAAAGGATGGTTGTTTTTTTTTTCCATGGGTGGGCGTGTTGAGTTCAAAGGCAGATGGATTTCGAGATCAGTTCATGTTATTCATTAATGTTTGGTGCTGCAAGGCAATACTGAATATTGCCTTTTATTTAAAAAGTGAAATTTTTACCAATAAACAGGTCTAGATGAAAAACAGTATTTGCTAAAAAGGCTGTTAGTTTGTACTTTTGTCTTCTATTGAGGTTTTTTCAAATAAAGCTTTACCACCAAAGAAGCACTAGCAAATATTTGCTGCTGCACATGTTGAAGATAAATGCATTATTTTAAATCCTGAAAGTTTCAAATGAAACAATGAGCTCTCTTCCTGCTGGTAAACGCTTCTGGAACAGAACAGAATCTGGTGTCACTCCAGATGTTTACTCCATCCTGCCCTCATCGCTCTCCTCTGGAGCTCCTCATCTCTCAGCAGCTGTTTGCTGCATCTGTCCCTCTGCTCCACCCGCTCCAACCCACACAACACTCTGCAAAGCCTCACAATACATGCAGCAAACTCGATTGTGGATTTAGAAACTGCACCTCAGCATTCGGAAAGAAGCCTTGATCTATTCAGTACAGCACTGTTGGCTAAATAATATTCAGAAAAGATAACTGAATATTATTTTTTGTGTATTTATGGTTATCTGTATTTTAAGTCACAAAAATAAGACTGAAGACGGGAAAGTTGAGATTGTTGAAACCAGAAATAAGCTCAGCATCACCCCATTAAAGGCAAAAAGGTGAAAACATTTGGTGAATAAAGTGAGGAGTACTGAAGCTCACTTGTGTGATGTGTTTTAAATCTGATGGACTTTTAACTTAAAGCTCACACTGATCTGCACTTTGCTGTAAGCATGCAAAAGAAAAAAAAGACATATTTTCATTTTTACACTGTTAAAAATGCTACAACAATCTGTGTGTATCTGCAGCAGAAAGAGAGAAGCATCTACAAGACCAGAGAGAAATATTTTTTTAGTATCATGTTAATAGTACCACTCAGAAACACAGCCAGTCTGACACACAGATATTAGACAGCACACTCACACGCACACACACAGCACTGAGGGCAAGGCTGCAGAAACAAAGCCAAGCATTCCCATCTGGTGAGTCACACAAGTACACACATGCACGCCTGCTCATCCCAAAACCTGCGCCTTGGGATTGTTTCACTCAAATGCTAGTGAAGACAACAAGCTTCAGAGCCAAAAAAAAGAGGTGAATCAGAATAAACCGGACAGTTCCAGTTTCCAGAAACAAGATGCTTGAGAGAAAAGGTGGCAAGATTTTTCACAAACACTCTGAGGTGCAATGGAATGAGAGTTCCCCCTCACGCAGCTCCACACCTGAAATAATCCTCACAACACTGACAGCCGACAAGTTGAAACACAAACGACTATTTGTGAAAGTTTGTACAAACGCTGCCACAATGACAGCTGACTCCCCCCCCAAACAGAAAGGAAGAGAGTGCAGCTGAAAAGGAGCAGCATGTCACAAACAGGCTGAAACATAAATGTTCCAGAAACAGTTGGAACAGTTCAGGGATTCATCCCAGAGTACGGACATTTCTCCCTTTAAAGACCACCAAGTCAGGCTGCTGTGAGACTAAAAACTAAAGCTAGCCTCTGCTTTATTAGTGAATAAACAATGATGCTAATGCTAACACAGCTGAATGACAGCCAGGATAAACATCACTAAGTAACCTTCATTTGTAGGAGACTGTTGACAACACTAATTATGCTTGTATGAATCTTTAATGTATACAAGTTTGGGCAGCTAGAATAAAAGTGATGCCACATGTTTTTGAAGTCTGAACATTTTGACGCAAAACAAAACCAGCATAAAATAATCTTTTGCTGTGTTTTGCTGATAATACTTGTTCTATTGGTAATTTAAGGAGAAGCCCAGTTGTGAGTTATGATGTTTTCTTGAAAGAGCAGATTTGAAAATAGACCAAAGCAGATCTGTGATCACTCCAGATCAGATTTCAGTCCATACAGACTGAGCGCCCTGAGAACGAGGAGCCGGTTCAGCAGGTATTTAATCGTTCATCACTGCTGTTGCCCTCGGTGAGGCTACACAATGTAGACAAAACAAGGTGCAAAGTCTGTTTCACAGAATACTGCATGCAGGTACAACTGCTTTAACATAACCTGTTTTCCACCATGTTATTTAATTTACTAACAGTCTTAACATATTTTTTAAAAACTGTTAATATTGTTTGTTAAAATTACAAATTGCCTCTTAATAAGAAACCAGATGTCTGTGATACATAGTTGGTACAAAAAGCTACTCTGTTTTCTTTCCAGCAGGGGGGAGTGTTGCATTCATATTACAAGACATTGCATGTGACTGCAAGCGGCATTATACTGTAGTAAAGGTTTTCAAGCCTTGTCATAACAAGCTGAAAATATAATATCCACTCTGTGTGTTCGCCTCACGAATCGGCCGACCTTTTCCCTGCAGTGGCAGCGGGGCGAGAATGACAACATGATGCATTAGCTGTAAGAGCTACAGGAGCAGGGCTGTCTGTATCAGTGAGAAGAAGTGCTGATGGGAAAGCAGCATGCCCAAGAATGGAGACAGGCTTAAAAAAAGCCCAGCCAGACCAAATCAAACCCAGATCAAACCAGACTGAAACAGACAGAGCCGGGACCAGGACTGGGACCTCGTTATCTTACCTGGGTCAGTCCTCCCCCTCCTCTGGCGTGATCTCTGTCTCTTTATGTACCACTACTTTGGTCACTGACATGTCAGGATGCTGTTCTTTAGCCTCCTTTATGGCCTGAGCCAGAGCCTATATATGGGAGTGCAGTGCCAGGAGGGATCACCAGGGGGAGACAGAACACGGGGAAGGCAGGGAAGGAGCGGGGATGTTGAATTGTGAGTAAATATGCCAACAGGGAAGCAACTTTTAGTTACATTTGTCACACTTTTAGTATTTGCTCATGTTACATTATGAGTAAATAATGTTTGTTTGAAATGTCACATGCTTAGCAACTCTGTGTCATGTGACTAAGGTCATGAGGCGCCACAAAAGTCGCAAGTATTTACTCTTTTCATGGTCTCTGCTTAAAGCCACAAATTAATTTTACAAGCAAAGAAAAATAATGAGGACAGAAAAGAATAAATCAGACACAATATAGAAACAGAGAGACATCGACCTGATCGTGGTCAATGTCTGCGTCTCCTGTGATGACGATCCTTTTCTCGATTCTCGTCTCTGATATTCCTCCTTTCACCGTCTGACCAACAGACAACAAAGAGGACCCAAAATCAATGCTGGAGATGCACTGACACCAATACTGACATCAGATATTACGCCAGTAATGATGGGCTGATCTGATATGAAATGTCCTTATTTTTAATGAGTGACCATTATAGTTCTGCATTTATTTGTTACAATCTATTCTCAGGGTTACATGCACCATAATAAAACCAAACTTCTGCAGACAAATCAGGACTCAGGGCTCTTATTTGTCAAATCAAGCTGAATATTTCCACAATTTCTGGTTATTCAAGTCCAGATATTTGCAAAAGTTAACTACAAAAGAAAAGAATAACTTTACGTCAGAGTGAGATGACAAAAGTGACGTAGATCTCTTGTACAGAAGTGTGTGTGTGAGGTGTGACTCTACAACAAAAAGATAACTCCACCTCTGTGTTTTTAAGTAAGTTCTGCAGTAAAGAAAGATGAGGCATGCACAGTGTCACATCAGAGTGTTAAGGACAACAGATGAACTCTGACCTTTGTGATGTGTGTGGTTGTCGTGGTGCTGGTGGTTTCCGAGGTGATGGTCTGAGCACTCAGCAGCACCCCGGGGTCGAGGTCGCCGTTGGTGTCGACCTGTTCATAAACAAAGCACTCCATTTTGAGATAACATTTATATTTGCACTCCAGATAAAGAATAATTGATTTGTTGAGTCCTTATCAAATATTATTAAGCACTTTAATTGACCTTATCTTTAAAGCTGCACTGACAGATTTTTTGGCAACTTGTGTGAGGAAAAAAGGCTCAACAAGCTGAAAACATCTGATATGTCGTCACCTTATTGAGCTGTAATGGCAGGTGTGTCAGATAACAGCTGCTTATTAATGCACCACACCATTCTGGGAACCTGAAGAAGTCCAGCACGAACTTCTTTTTCTTTTTTAAATTGATCTCCACCAACTTCTGGCAAAAAAAACCTGCCTCTTTTGGCTGCTTAAAGCTCCACTGTGTTCACTAGCAAGTCACTGTGTCTGCCTTTTGTACCTGGGCAGGTAAAGTTCAGAACAATGGGTTAATCATCTGTTTTTTTTTTTGATAAATTTATATTTAAAAATCTGGTTTAATGGCAGAATCTGACACCTAAAGGAAACTAAAAAGCTCTAAAAGATAATGATTATTCTCCGTGCAGTGGACTTAGAGATTTATCAGATGGAAGCAAATTAAACATCAAAATGATGTTTAGGTTGCTTTGTATTCTGCAGCATTTGTAAGTTAGTCATTTTTAAGAACATATTTGCCATTTCAACCTAAAATGTAATAATATGTTAATGCTGTGTTCATATCCTGCTGCTACCAAAGTGGCCAAAAAATAATTCAATGCTTCTTTTTATAGCATTATTGCATCACGATCATGTCTCTGTCGTCCAAAGTGGTGCAAAATGTTTCATAGATGCAATATTAGTTTTATTTGTACCTCTGCAGACTCATAGGTGATGGTTTTTGTCTCTGTGTGGATCACAGGCGTCTCTTTGGTACTCGCCTCAGTGCCTTCAACACTCTAATAGACAAAAGGGCAAAAATAAGGCATAAATAAGAACACGCAGAGGGAAAAAAGTAGCACTTAAACGATCTGTACTCTTGTTGAATTTACTGCTAAGTCTGAAATAAACTGCTGTGAGTGTTCACTGTTAACTGTGCGTCCTGCTCTTAAATTAGCTCCACATTGATCAAATTGACACAAATAAATGCCGCATGCTAATAAACTAAACCAAAGGCTGTCTTTGAGGGACATAAATCTCTTAACGAGCATGCAGTCATGCATTAGAGCCCCTGATCCGGTGAAGGAGAGGAAACTCGAGAATGCAAATCATGAGGTTTTGATCAAGTGTGTGCACCACATCACATTAAAAAAAAACAAAACAAAAAACAAAAAAAAACATCTTCCTGATCTGCCCAGCAACAAATTGTGAAGTTAGAAAGTTGCGACGCATGTCCATGCTTTTGGTCGTGTTTTGCTCTCGATTATTAGTGGCAGATTGTGACGGCAGGAGGGGAGAGTGGAGGTGAGGTTACAGGGCCGAGGCTGCCGGAGCTTGATGCAGGGTTACCTCCGTCTGAGGAGGTGAGCAGGTGAGCGGGACGTCTGGGGTAAGATGTTCGGTGAGGGTCACCTCGTGTGGGCTGGACTTCTGGTCTTTTTGTTCCTCTATTTCTTCTTCCTCCAAAACTTCTTTCACTTCTTCTGATGCCGTAACATCTTCTCTAACTGCTGAGGCCTTTTTGCCAACATCGTCTTCTGCCAGTTTCAGTTCTTCCTCATCACACGCCTCCTCCAGTTCTTCCTTTTTTCCATGTGTCTCTTCCTCCTCTGTTCTCTCCATTTCATCTTCTGAGCTATCCGTCTGTACGTAGTAGAACTTCTCTTTTCCAAAGGGCAAAGGTTTCAAGATGTCTGGAAATCCTTTCGGTACTTCATCCTCTGCTGGTAAACATTCACCCATGTCTTCATCCACCTCCTCAATACCATCTTCTACATCCGGGGGAAGCTCTTGTTCCTCGAAATACTGCACTTCGCTGGAGAACTGGACTCGCTTGCCATCTACTTCTGAGTGCTTTCTTTCCCCCGTGTTTTTAAAACCTGCCAGTTCCTCCTCAAAAGCCTCCAAACAACCCTCTGCTGCTTCCCCTTCTCTGTGCTCGGGCTCTTTTGATGGCTGCTTCTCTTCCTTTTCACAATCTCTGATGTAAGCAGGAGCAACACTGAATCTGAAGCCACAATTTTCATCTTTTGACGTCAAACCCTCCCCCTCCTCATCTATTACTTTCTCATTTTCCCTTTCTGTCGCTAAGGTCGGCACTGCAGGCTCTGGCAAGGCACCACTATCAGACAGACTCTCATCCGAGCCTGAATTTGTACTTACTGGCTGTTTTTCTGCAGATACAAACAGCTGAGGCTGTGAAGACGATGAACTGCCTAAAACACCACATTTTTCAGCTGATTCTTCTAAACTTTTGCCACTAATATCCTCCTGTAACACAGCTACATGATCTATCTCCCCCTCTGCAGACATTGTTTTGACTGTGAGCTCCGCTGCAGTGTGCACCGGCTCGGCCTGTGCAGCCTCTGCGGTCTGAATATTCACCGTTGGCCCTGAAGACTCGACCGGCGCTGCCTTAATCTCCGTGGCAACCACCGCTTTCTCCTCTGCTTCAGCTGATGTCTGCAAAAAAAACAACAACAAAATAAATGTGTAACATTAGATAATGCTTTTTGCTCTACCATGAAAGAGCAAATCCACTCAGTACAGGGGAGTTTTATATGACATCAGACAGAAAAAGATGGTTATGAGGGTTTTACAACCCCAACTCCAAGGCAGCTGTGTAAACTGAAAATAAAAAAACAGATTGCAAACATTTGTAAACACACTGTGTTTGCACATCTGATGTGACACAGCCAATCATGATACAATCAGCTATTATCAATCACCTGTTCACCTGTGAAATGTTCCAAACAGACATTTATTATTATTCCTACTTTCACATGCTTTTTGTTTTGTTTTGATTTATATTAGGTTTTTGTCTAACAGAAGTTTTAACAACTTATTACATTTTGTTTCATAGCATTGCAACTTTTTTTGGGAATTGGAGTTGTGCACTTATTTCAAGACAATTAAGCTATTAGTTACACCAAAACTATCCCAACATTGTTTTTTTATTTTTAACATCTGCATGGTCCAGAGAGGAGTGGTCACCTTTTGAGAGGAGGGAACCCATCTCAGCGTGGACTGATGGGACAGAAGGATGGACGGACACAAGGACAGAGAGAAAGGAAAAACAGTCAAAAGTCACAGTGAACACATGACAAAGAGCAAAAGAAGAGAGGGAGGAAGAAATAAAAGAAAAAAGGTCTGAAGGTAAATATTATATGGATTGTATGGAATACCATTAATAAGCTCATCCAATCTGCTGAGCCTAATGCCAAGTTGAACAAATCCTAAAGCCTCAAATGAAAAATCCTTATTGCAAATGCTGAATCCGCCAGTAGCAAATTTCCACTAATCTGCTTTTGAAAACCTGTTCCTTAAGAACAGTAAAAATCTCTTCTTTTTTTTTTTGGCAAAACCCATACAATTGTTCTCCTGACTTGTTACGGAGGCAGCAGGGGGATTTGGGAGGATGAGGTGGGGAAAAGCAGCAGCGGTGGCACTGAGCCAGAGCTGTGATGTCACCGCTTCCAGGGAACTGATAACAGAACCGAAAAATAAAAAGGAATGGTGCAGCTGAGCAAAACACTAGTAAAAAAAAACCCAAAACAAAACAAACAAAGAACCAGCCAGAGTCCCCCGTTTTCTTTCCTTATCAGCTGTGGGAGCCAGCTGCTAAGGCAAGGCGAGCTGTTTTAGCTGTCAACAAACTCAAACGAAACCCAAAACAGTTGTATCAGAAAAAGAAGCAGCGGGCTTGAGTTGCAACAGAAACCAGTGGAGTGTGAGAGTAAAACGCTGTGTGTTACGGGACTGTTAGCCATGCACAGCGCTCGATTACACTGTTGTTAGACTGGTTTTGGCTGCTGCTGCTGCTGAAGGGAAGGCAATGGAAGGGGTTTGACTGAGGGTGGTGGAGATATGGAGGGGAAGCAGCCAAAACCGAGTTGTTGCTTTTTGTTTTTTTATACAGTACCACTGCCAAAGATGTAGTCGAAGATTCAGAAACTGTGATGGGAGACTGGATGGACTTTGACTGCTCCTCTATGAAGGTGAAGATTTCAGCTTTCTGCTGCAGAGCGTCAGAAGTCTCCATCTCTTTTTCTTCTTTTATCAACACGCTGATGATCTCTGAAGCCTCGGTCTTTACCTCCTCAGAAATCCATGATGCCATGGCCTTTTTTGGAGAGTCAATACTTTTAATTTGAGTTACATCATCAGTTTTTATCTCCGTCTTCGGACTTGGTGTCTTGAATACTGTGGTTTTTGCTTCTGTAATGGCAGAAGTGTCTTCTTCTATTGTGTCTTTCTCTTTAGAGGCAGACATTTCTATCTCCTCATCTTCCGCCTCTCCAGGGATTACAGGCTCCTCTTTCTCACCCACAGCGCTCCTCTGTTTGCCCTCGTCTTTATCTTCAGCTTCTTTTAAGATGATGAGCGTCCCTTTCTTGTCACTGATGGCCTGAGACACTTCCTGTCTGACAGCCCCGGGGCTGACCTTCAACATTGAACGCTCCGACACCTCGTCCTGGGAGTCCGGGGTTTTCTCCTCCACCTCCCTGAGGGTCCCGTCCATGAAGACGTCGTCGTCCATGGTGGTCGACAGACTAATCCCGTGTGGACCAGAGGAGGTTGCCAAATCTGTTCCAATGCTATCCACCACGTATTTCACCAGATACGCTGCTGCTGCCTGGGGAGACACTCGGCTTATTGGAAATGGATCGTTCAGATTAATAGACAGAGGGCAACACAGGGGGCAAGATGCTGAGAACGAGCTCAAGAGACTACTTCCACAGAAATGACACACAGACTGAAGCTCCGTCAGTACTTGAACAAAGATGCACAGTTTAGATAGTTTTTAATCGAATTTCTCTGCACAGATATGGCTGTATTATCTCCAGCAGATCTATAAACGTAAAGAGTGATGCTTAAATTTTCATTCCACGCTGCGTTAGTTCTTTTATTATTCTTACTGTTTTATCTCACGCACTTTTTGTAACCTTATTCTTTGCATCAATTTCACGTCTTCATCAAAGTAATTTCTTCTTAGGGACAATAAAGTAAAATTTGATTATGTTTTTTAAGTTCAGTTCAAATCTTAGAGATAGAGATAAAGTGGAGAAACGGTGCCAGTGTCCAGATACGTCTGGAACTAGACAGAAACAAAGGAAAGACAACACAACACAACACAACAACCAGAAAATGCAGGAGTTTTCACATGTGAATAACAGAGTGGAAGCAGTTTACCTCAGTGGCTTTATGCTCCTCTTTAGTTTCTTCTCCTGCAGGCTGCTTGTCTTCAGTCTAAAAGAGAAAGAACAAGTATTAATAAACAGGTCAGACAGACGGGAACGGCCACAAGACAGGACATGTCCAACGTGACTGTTCAGCATGGACATGATCCAGATCCCAAAGCTTTTCCAGAGAAATCAGCTCATTTTTATTTCAGTCAGTCAGACAGGTTTGATGTCAGTGATCAGTCTTCAGAGACTTCAATTAGTTCTGCTCATTTGTCCTGAGTGAGTTCATCAGATTGTTACACAAGTAAAAGAGAAACGCTGATAAAACTGCTCCGAACTCACACACTTAATATCACACGGCACAACAATCACATTACTGATTAATGACTGCACCATCCATTAAGACACTAATTAATATGTTAATCAGCAGTTGACGAGACATAGTGAAGACATAAGGTGATAATTAATTGTGCACTAACTCCGAATGACTTTGCAGATTAATTTACTGCGACCATCTTCTAATTTAATATGCACTAGAGTCAATTGGAATATAAAATATACTGCGCCAGGCTCATTTTGATGGAGAAAATATGGCTCCAGCCCATTATGAATATCAAATTTACTGCACCGGGACTCGTAATGCAAACACTTTTGAGATTAACGTTTCTGTTTATGCCTCCTCGGTGATGTCATGCTTCACACACACATGCCATCATTTAGTCTTGCTGTGGACTGAAGCTTACATCCTGCAGCTCCAGGGGCTCTATCATCGGCGCCTCATCCGCCCTGGGTGAGCGCGCCGGGGAAGAGGAGAGTCTCTTTTCCCATTCCGTCAGGCCCGGTGTGCTGTCGCCCGTCTCCAGGAAGGAGCGCTTCAGTTCGCTGATGTTCGTCTGGTGCTTGACCATCTCTGCCGGAGGCGAGGTGTCCTACAGTGGCCGGTCAACCATGACACAAGGAGATGAGGCCAGGAGCAACGCGGAGGGAACGACGGCCATGCTTTATGTACGCGACGGTAGCTCACCACCAAATACCAAAAAAACACCCCACATAAAATGCAGTTCTGAAATAGTCATCCAATACAGAGCTATTTAAACTGCATAATGTGCTTCATTCTTTACATTCACTGTTCACAGGTCTGTCTAGGAGGCAGTGCAGGCTACCTGTGCAACAGCTTGCAACCAACAGCAACAAAATGGCAAAAGAGTCCACCGACATGACGGCTTTAACTCAAAGGTTTAGCAGCTTTTGATTAAATGCTAAGGAAGCATTTAGAAGCAGCTTAATTCAATGAAAAGTAAATGATTTCATGCAGTGATTCACAGATTTAGTTTTATAGGTTTAGTCGAGCACAACACTCCGAAATCTCATTAGGAGTTAAGACCTCTGCAAACACTGACTTAACTCAGTTTAATTTCTATTTTGCTTTATTTTTTTCACAAATTTATTTGGATGCTCACAGCATTAAAAATCTGTTAGATAAAAATGTAAATAATACAGAAAACAGTATTAAATACCAGCAGAGCAGCTGGTAAATTCAATATATCTGATATTAGTTAGGATTCTTTCTACCAAAAGCAACTGCATGCACATTTCAGTCATGCATTGTTTTTCTTAC
>JAQNCA010000004.1:18805836-18816704 GCA_029783725.1 Acanthurus tractus | reverse complement strand
ATGTATTTTTTATTATTAACAAACCCACAGCAGCAACTTTCAAACTGTCTCCGCTCACAGTCAATGTCTTCAGTTGCTTACCTGAAGAAGGTGTGGTGCTCCACACAGACCTTCCACAGTCTTTTGGCGGCGCGATGATTTGGAAGCTTGAAACCAATTGTGCTTTCAAACTGCTCAAACTACAACACAGACAAAACACTGTGGTCAGATTTAACATAAAGGTAATTTAGATCCTGTTTATTTATTCAATATGAACCCCTTGTTCTATTCATGTAAGTTCCTATGTGTATTTTCAATATTTTACTAGTTGTCACACTTGTAAATCCTTAACTGTTTTATTTAATCAGATCTGAATAGCTCCAAAAACAGTGAAATTTAACTTGAGCAAAGTTAATTGAGTTTGCAGTTTAAGATGCACACAATCACAGTATTTCCTTTTTGAAATATCCGTAAAAAGAGGGATGTCAGTGTGCCATCTGTTGGCTGCTGTCAAAGTAAGAAGACGTCTCTTCATCTTTGGAAAATTCTAAACTTGAGAAGCAGTTTCAAGGTTTGATACAACTGTGAAACTTTGCTGAAATAAAAGCAAATATGACATCTGCAGCACAGGGTGGACAAGTGTTTACACTACAGGAATCAGAGTGAAATACTGCCTAAATACTGAACCAGCAGATAAGAACTTGACACTTCTAAAAATAAATGTTAATTTTTAGTAAACTGTTACTGTTCTTACCTCGCCGGGCCGGATTTTGATATAAAAGTTGTTCCTCTTGTAGGAGATCTTGAGGATTTTGGGCCAAGCAAACCTGTTGATCCGCAACCTGTCTCTGTAGATGAGCAGGCCACTTGCACACACACCCAACATGATCTCCACGCCCTCAGAGTCCTGGGAAACAACACACACCAGGAAAATGACACACAAAGAAAAAAATAATGAGATTATTAAAACTCCTTTGGTTTGGTAACACAGGATCCCTTCACAATCTCAAAGAAGAAGCCACAGACCACCAAAGTTGTTCTTCTTTCTGCGCTCTACACTACATGGACTGTGCAGGATATACAGAAGGTTCAGGAGCCAGTGCACAGCGGGGTAAAGTAGAATTAAAAAGAGTCGAGTTTGTGGTAATGACAGGGCAAAGCAGGCAGGTTGAGAGCGAAATCAGGCATGTGAAACTCTTATCTTCTCTACGCAGGCTTTGGTGATGTTGAAAAAACACTCAAGGAGCACTGACTGGGAAAAAAAGCAACAGTGAAGTCTTGGGAAATGGTGGATGAAGCACAAAAATGATGCTCTTCACTGCACAAAGCACGAGATGAGCAGGTGAAACCAATGATGACGCTCTGAGAGGGAAATGCTGGTCCAAAGCAGGAACAATCAGTCTTAAGTAACAGTTGGAATGACAGATTTTGCACGTAATCATGCACAAGAAGAAGAAACTACACATACACTCTCAAACACACATACACACACACACGCACGCAAAGAAGCACATGAGATGCAGCCTCTTACCTCTCCCTCAGCTGGAGCCAAGCATTCATAGAGACTCCCTACCAACTTTGCATTTAATGAGAGAGGAGAGAAGACATATTTTTTTTTTCTCTTGTGAATCAAAACTGACTCACATATTCAACACGGAGCATCGACGTGTGCTCAGTTTGATCAACGGCTCTTCTTCATCTCTGTCATCTCCTACATTCTGATCTAAATCTGCAATGGCAATATCCTCTCCATTGCTCACATCTAAACTCATTTTGACTTTCAAAGGGCTTTTGATAACATATTCATATCAAGACTGATGACTGTAATTTTCCTTCATGACGACAGCGGTCTTGCTGCTATAATCCTGCTCTCTCTTTGCTGCCTGTGTTCTAATGATGTGTTTGATCCCATCTGGCCACCAGATTAGAAACGGCAAGGAAAAATCATTCAAGTCAAGCTGGGCTCCAGACCTTAACCATCCCTCTGTCCCTCCATCCCTTTAGCCCTCCATCCCACAGAAACCACAGAGGCAGCGGTGACATAATGTCAGTCAATCAGTGAAAACAGTGGTTGCATGTTAAGCCGAGGCATTACTGAGGCAGCCGTGATGTTTGTGAAGCAGCAGTGTTTTGTGGAGGCAAGCGTCACTATCGACTGCGTGAGTGGGATGCAGAAGTCTCATGTTGCGTTAAAAGAACACAAAAAATTTATATTAAACATAATTTTTACTGAAGCCATACATGACTTTGTTGTACACTGATGCAATGAACAACTTTGAGTAACTTCAAGACTGGAAACCAGAGGAAACCGCTAGCTCGGCTCTGTTCACAGGCAAAAGATCTGATAGTAACACCTCTGAAGCTCACTAAAGACATTTTTATACATGACACATCCAGGCCTGATCCTCCTGACGTTGCCTGGAGTTGCCATTTCACACATGAATCACACCGAGGCAGGTGTCTGTTCTCACCTACTGGTAGATACTCGTTTTTGGTTTAAGCAAGTTGCAACACATAAAACCCACATCATCCTGCTTATAAACTCTATAGTTTAAACCAAAGAGATTACATATTTTTAGTCAGTGAGCTTTAGAGGAGCTAGTATCTGGACTTTGTTACCCTTGTACAGAGCCAGGCTAACTGTACAAGCAGCTTTTAAAACATAAATGCCTTTTCACCAGTTACTGGATGCTGTATACTGATACAGAGAGACCCCTATTTGGGTGGAAATGATATAAAAAGGAGTCAAAAGCTTGTCGTGACTTGCTACCTTAGCATGGTGAAGGTCCACACCGTACATGGACAACTTCTTGGCATTTTCCAGGAAGTGAATCTCTGCTTCGGCTGGTGTCATCCCCCTGATGCAAGAAAACAGAACAAAGCCAAGGTTATCAACAACAAGTACACCTAAAAGAGATTTAATGGTTTCTGACCAGTGCAAATATGCAGCACTTGAGGCCAATAAGATCAAAAACAGGGATAATATGCAGTTTTATTGCGTGAAGGATTTTATAAAATGGTAGTTTTAATGGCTGCTTTTAACAGAGCACCACAAGTGCATCCATTTTAAGCACAGACCGTCTTCGGAGGGACCCTAATCCTTGCACTGTTATTGCACTTTTTCCATCCACTGGGCAAGACAGGACTGCATCAAATTACATAGAAATTGTAATACAGGCAGAATAAAGGGCTCAGACGAGGGACAGCCAGCTACATCCATTTACAGGAAAACACAAATCCAATGTCTGGAGACCTGCTGCCTTTCAGAGCAGATCATTATTATTCCAGGCTGATAACACTCACTCATGTTGACTGAGGGGCTTAAAGTTGTCATATTCAGGGCTTAAAGGCCCCAAATACCCAATTAATGTGATATTATGAGCAATAATTTTTCTGTCAACGTTAAAACTGTTTTGGCTGTTTCAGATGATAAAGTTACTTATCTCGCTTATTCTTCTATCAAAGTTTTGCAACATTCAATTAAAAGTTTTGATAGTAGTTTTGGGGTTGTTTGCTTTTTATCAGGCCTCTGAAATCTGATCAAAACACACACACAGACACAGAAACACACACACAGAGGCCTGCTAAGGAAAACAGCTACAGCTTAAAGCTTTTTTTCACTTTCACATTTGATGTCGCCTTTTTACAGTCAATAGTATTTTATGCTACAGACAAATATTTAAAAGTTGAGATTAGAAGCTTGTACATCTATAAACTACACCTGCAAAAATAAAACAGAGCTTTTAAAAATGTGTAGCTGTGTCAAAAATCAATTTTTTAAAGATTATTTTTTTATTTTAATTTCCAAACAGAAGAAATTTTCTTCTGATTATACAGTTATCTTTTTTAATTTCCTGGAACCATTTAACTCTTCCCCTAACCAGCAAGTTGTCTATTTATGAAATGCTATTAAAAAAAGCTGCATCTCAATCTCTTTTTTTTCATTTTCCCAAAACTAAATTTGATTTTAATACTAACTTGTAGGTCTTGTGGAGCTCCATGACCTTCTCCTCCAGCTCTTTGGTCTGGTTGGGTGCGAAGCGCAGTTCGCTGATGTAGTCGCTGCCTAATTCCTCAGGGTCGTAGTCTCCCAGTTCAGACTGCACCGTGTAGGAGCCCAGTACCGTGTGGGTGGCGAAGGAGCAGGGCAGACGACCTGAAACCACATCATCCCTCAGCTGCAAACACAGGTAGTACCTGAGAAAGCAAGAACAGACAGAAATCAGCTCATTTTGTTTGTGTTTATCTGCAATTTATCTGCATAATCTGCTTTTTTATCTTAATAAATGACATTTTAGTCAAGGCATAAGAAGGACAGATGCTTCCTCACCTTGTGATATCCTCAGTCAGCTGGGAGGGGTCTGGAGGATAAAACTTCACGTTGAAAGCGAAGTTCCAGGGGCCAGCTGAGATGTGGAAAGAACATTAAATTATCAAAGAGGAACATTTTACATTTGCATACACCTCAATTGGCTAAGTGGCCTTATTAGATGATTAGACTCACTCCTGATCTGCTTCTTCAGCTCCTTGGAAGGGTCCAACCAATTCTGCAACAGAAAAAAAAAGCATTAAATCACAAGTTTGAGAGCAAATTGCCAAGAATCAAAGTTTCTAAAGCAGCACATCTTCACATCTATAGATTATTCAACATTAATCCACAGCCCTGCTCTCAATAAATAGCTCTTATCGACAGTAAACAGTTTGATTAAACATATTATTAGCATATTATAGATTTTCCTTCACCTTCTGATTCTCAACGTCTCTGTGTGTGATGCCGAAGTAGTCCTTCTCCAGCAGGTTGAGGTGTTCACATATTTTATCAAAGAGCACATGGCCTTTGGCTCGTTTCTGCAAGTAAAAAAATAAATATTTTCTTATCAGAAAGTGCTTTGGACAGAGCTCACTATTGTTGTTGTTGATGTAATTTCAACATTGAGGATTGTTTTAAAAGTAAGATTTTTCATGTTTATCCAGAACAGTAAGACGCCACTTTGTTTTAGAGGACACATTTATGTTAAACCCGACTGATCCTGACCCTGAGACATGCATACAAAATGTAAAAATCTCTGGTAGAACCTGGAAGTATATTGATATTATGTCTACAATTTGATATATGACTTGACATCATCTTTTATTTTGGATACAGTTTCACTGTGATAGAGCATCAAAGTTGTCTTTACCTGGGTTTAAAAGCTGAAATACACCAAAAAGGATGTAAATTTCCAAACTTAACAGACTTATGTAGCCGTTTAAATAATTTGCCCTAACACACTAATATATTATATACTCAATACTAATGACTATTTATCAAAAATCACTTTGTTTTAACAGTTATTAGGGACACTGGGGTATTTCGTCAAAAATATCATGGTAACTGATTTTGTCCATATCCTGTAGCCCTGTTACTATTGGTTTTTTAATGATGCCAAACAACATTTTTTCCTATCTTTCCCTTCATTATCTTGAGATAATTAAAACAAAAAGGTAGCTAATTTTCACAGAACAGCAACATCAAAATTTCAATTACAAGAACAGAACGGTGATACAGCTCATTACACTGCTACATCACAGAGACAACTGGGCCACTCTGGATCAATTTCTTCTATAAAAAGCGTGATAGTACAAATACTCCTCCACATTTCTGGGCTCAAGGTGAACATCAGCATGGCTAACACTTAAAACCACATCGATCGCCAGTCTCTAGTCGAGTGTTGGATGTCATCAGCTACAGTTTGCAGTCCTTCCTCAGCTGGAGGAGTTTGGACATCACTGGCCAGAGGAGCCGCAATTCAGACGCCTCCATCCTGCACAGAGCAAACTCCTCATGTCCGAACTTATTCCAGCAGCAGGAGTCATAACACTCCTGTGCATCTGTCGCCTCATATGTAGCCTCTGTAGTGTACACATATTCCAATAAACGATAAACACAACATCTGGTTGCCGGGTATGTAACAGAAGGGGTAGCACATATGCAATGCATATGGTACATTTCCACAAGAGTCCACCCAGATCCTTTGATCATTGCAAGCAGCCTGTATGTGATGAGAGCTCTGGACTGTCTGTGCCATGAAGTCACTGGTAGCAGAGAGTTAATCCCACCAGAACATCTCCGAGGGAATTAGCAGAGTCATGTCAGACTACTGCTGCCATGCTGTGACATTGGCTTCCTAACGCAGCATTTAACCCTGGTGTTACTGACAAAACCTCCACACAGACACAGAGAGAGGAAAGGCTGCAAACCTCTGTTTAGACAGCAGGGCTCTGGCAAACAGAAAACATGCTAACAGATGCAGCTAACTGATCTGGCTTATATCCTGTTTTTCCAGAGTTTGTTTAGGAGAATACAAAAGAATTAAATTGGAAAGAAAACTGATCTCAAATTAGAAAAGGAACATTAATCTTGATCAACTTCAAGATATCATCTTATAATTTTAGGGAGGAAACAGCAGCTGCAATGAGTCCTGAATTTATGAATAGAACCATCAAACCACATTATTCATAGCAGAGCTACAGCTAAGGAGTAGTTTCATTATCTGCAGAACATTTCCTCGGTTAATGGATTCATCATTTTGAAATGTCAGAAAATGAGAAATTAAATAAAAATGCCCCTCACATTCCCGGAATCATTGATTTGTTTTGTCTAACCAATAGTCATAAAACATAAGATATTGGGTTCACAATGATGTAATAACACAGAAAAGCAGCAAATCTTTACATAGGAGGAGCTAAAGCAGACATGTTTAAGAGTCAAAATGGCCTTTTTTTCGAGCCCTCATGAAACCTGACGGAGATTTCTGCATAATAACGACATTGCCTGATAAAACCCCCCTGAGCTGTGGGAAGAGAGGTTACATTACATTTAACCTGACAACTGAGTGGGAGGTTTTGTCTTTAAAAATCCCTGAAGAGGAAGCAGATGGAATCACCCTTTAAATGATTAACTAATCAATATAGCTGATTATTATTAATCAGCCCTCAATTTATTAATCACCTATGTATAGGGCTCTAATTAAAAGAGAAGGTTTAGCATGCATTGTCTTGTACTTAAGGAGTCGGGCAAATGTGTGCATCTAAACTGAAGCGATTCTAAAAATATGCACAACATTAATAACACCGCCACAGTGAGATGTGGGATTTTCATCCCCCTCCTCTGAGACATAACACCCTCTGCAGTGAAGTGGAGGAGGTTAGACGGTTCTGTGTCAAAGAAAATGATAGGAAGCGATTAATGCAGAAACTTTTCCCACAGGAGGAAATTGAGTTGAGCTGAAAAACTACAAGGTCAGGGGGATAAAAATGTCAAATCTTCACGTTCTGGGCCAGTTTGAAATTGGATTGGGAAGAAGAGGAAGACTCTCGCAATTATTCCAGGATCCCCTGACCTCAATTGTATCAGCGTGTCCAACACCGTAATCTGACTGAGCTTATGTTGGCTGTGTTTCACCCTCGTTGACCCTCACCCTGCAAGCTTTTATACAACTTCTAAGTTCCAGGCAAAAAATGTCCACGGGTCTCGAATGTGCAGGCCAGTTGTTATGACAACTCATTTGGTTTTCATGCACTGCTTTTGTACTGAGTGTTTGTTTTTTGTTTTTAAAGAAACCTCTTGAGTCAGGGCCTTAATTTGTCTATTACATAAAATATACATGTAAAGTAATAGCTAAAAGCTACCTGTGCCATCCAGGTGTGACTCATGCCTACTGCATCTATTAAATGTGTATTATTGCTCTTTAAAAAGGTGTCACGTCTTTGTGCAGAAGAGGAGGAGCACTTGCTTGAGTGTATGTGACAGGCCAGCTTTTATTCACATCTTCTGTGCAGTAATTATTTTTTTATATTGCATTTAAATCTAAAAAGAACATGCACACTGGAATCACAGCTCCTCTTAACCTCATTAGTGACGTTTTAAGCAAATAATAGTCCTCCAACACTTAAAATGAAGAAAATAAAAAATACATACACCAAAATGATCAGTGACCTCAGATCCATGTGTAAGAACATTTCCTTGGTAAAAGGAAATAAAAGACACAGACCTTAAGTAATTAAAAAAACCCAAAAACTTTGAATCCAGCTCTTGACCCCCCAAGGTCTTGTAAATGTGTACATGCTTATTTTAAATAGTCTTGAATTATTGCTCTATCCACAGAATATCAGAGAATAGCACAGTTTTTGGCTGCTTTGTTACGACTTTATTCATTTACAGTGATATAAATCTGGCATACTCATAACTAAGAGGCTGTCTGAACGAGCGAATACAACTTCTATCATTATTTTTGTCCTCAACAAATGGTTTAATTTGTTCTGACCCCCCGGCAAAAGCTTAATTTAACAGCCTAATTTAACTGTAAAATGTTGTGTGAGCTGCTTAATGAAGAGATTTGAAGCTAAGCAGAGGAAACATTTATCAAGTTTTTCGGACAGATACCTCAATCATTCCACTTTTATCGGTATTTTATTTCTTTCTCTGCCTGTTACTTCAGCTCACATCCCCTCTAATACACTCTAATCCGCGGTCAGCTCTGAGTTTTAAGCTCTGTTTGGTGTCAGTGTTGGACAAAGTGAGGCGGTGTGAGACTCGTGCCATGGCTGTCCTGGCAGGTGGGGCAGAACTAACAGATTACAGGCTTGTAAACAGATGGGAGACAGTTTATTTAACACTCAACACTTGCTATTATATACAAATACACCAAGTAGTTACATTTACTCTGTATGTTTGTGTAAAAGATACAAACTACTGGAGATAAGTCACATTAGTTATAGTTATTATATACAGATAAATCTCTTAAGATGCATTTATTCATTTTATAAGTGTCCAAATAGATTAAATAACATTTGGAAGAAAGGTTTGTACTTCTTAAAAATTAAATAAATCAGAGAGACACTCAAAGTAAAATTACTGATTATCTGCTCATACTTAAGTATTCACTCAGATAATTGAATAATCAGAACTGCAGAATCTCACTCTTGGATGAAAAATAAGCATTTTATACAATTTTCAGCTGATCAAATTTGATAAAATAGGCAGAGGAAACACTATAAAATCAGATCTAGTAGTTCTCTGATGCTGCTTCATCTAATCAAAAGAAGCAATCCACCAATTTTACGCATTAAAATCAGTTTATTTGTCCTAAGGAGATATAATAAGCCCATTAAAACAGGGACATAATGTCCTTCTGTGGCTCTGAAAAGGCTGAATAAATTCTGAACAAAAGACAAAAACGAACCAAATCCCCTGATGAAAATGATATTAGTTTTCTGAACTCTTTGGCTCAGATTCCTGCCTTAGATAATGTTTGGAGAGGCAGTCAGTGTTTTATGAGACACGCTAGAATCCAGTGTTTTGGGAGCTTGACTCAGATTACTGACAGAAAGTGAGAATGTATCTTGGCTTTATTTAGACAATGTTTTTTTAAATTTGTCTAATTTAATCCCTAAACTCTTTGTAGTACGACTGTAAATTAAATAAGTTCCCCTTTAATTAAATTTATAAAAATTGATTTTGAAGTGAAAGCAGGGTTGTAAAAATCTTTTTGTTTTTGCATCAGGATAAAGGAAAATGCTTTCGGCAAATACTGTGCAAATGAGGTTAAAATTCTGAGCAGCTTCCAATTTTCTTTAGAGCATCAGTTCATCTACTACGGCACATGCACTTAAATTTACAGCACGACAGAAAACCTGTCTGCAACCCTTTCAAGGGCAAGAAGTCAAGACTGACCCTCATTCTCGGATCAATGTCCTTAAAAAAATTTTTCCTTGGCCACAGTGGCACATAACACAATCATGCCAACACACAAAGTCAAAGACACTGATTCCCTCCAACAAATGCTCCCATTTCACGGTCAGAGGCCTCCACCTCAACACCAAAACAGTCGGCTAATCCTTCTGTCCAAACCCCTGGTGGGGAGGAATCTGCTTAAAGGAGATCTGAGGAGGGGGGTCTGACACTCGCTGTTCAGCCTGTCTACACATTTTGAAATTGTCCTCAACTTTCTCTTGTTAAAAGGAAAATGTCAAATAAGTTAACTTTTCAGATTTGTTTTTGAATTCTTAGTGCTTCAAGAGAAAGACTGACTGTTCAAGGCACAATGACGCCACTATGCTGTGAAGCTCCTGACATTTTCCTTGACTGATTGAACATTCCAGTTCAGTGTTTTTTTCTGTGTTCTGAACATGTAAAGCTATAAATAATCAGAGTGACTGTTCCATTCAGAGTAACACAGTGCTACTTTTGTGAGAAAACAAGACAAAAATCACAATATAAAAGAAAATGTGCAGTGAAATCAACCAAAACCTTTGTGACAGGTTCTTATATAAGCACTCTAACTCTACTTTGGTAAATAAAATTTAAAATACTTGATTTTTATATTATTCTTCCGCAAGGTTTTAACATCTCCTCTTCCTCCAATCTCATTCTAAGTCATTATAATTAACAACAAACAAATGTTCCATTTTTCCTCTGCACAAAACATCCTATTTCCATGTTTAATTTCTCCACATTATGAAAGCAGACACCCTGCTGGGGCAGCACTACTGCGAGCTTCACATTTACAACACAAAGACACATGTTTTCCACTGATTGCTGGCTGTCCTTGGGGTTTATTTCTCGATCACGGATGAGCTTTGAATTAAGAACCAAACATTTAAGAACCGTTATGCGAAAAGTATTTTTTTTCTCTCAAGACTACACAAAGATGCTTTGGAGGGAAAATGAATCCCACAAAGTAATTTCACACAGTGGAAAATGCAAATGTGTGGTGAAATCCATGAAATCCCCACTTCTAAGCATGAGTGTTAAAGTAGCACAGTTTATTTCTGGTTTAACTCACCAGGCTGAGTATCATAAGACTGATAATCAGAGAAAATCCAGAAACAGGCCAATGGTGATAATG
>JAQNCA010000004.1:18772428-18799257 GCA_029783725.1 Acanthurus tractus | reverse complement strand
GGGAGGATCTCTGACTCCCAGCAGTGGCCGAGAACAGCAGCCACCGGATCAACAAGAGTGGGAGGAGGTGATCCCCGAAACTTTTTACACGGTGAATGAAACACAACAACAACTTTGATGGAGAACTACGCCTCTGAATAAAAACACTGCAAAACAAAGAGGAAAACCACTTTGCATTGATTATTTTGAAATGCCAAGAACAAGGATTTGCTTTTTGGGGTGAGGATGTTTTAAAGTTCATAGCACAAAACTTTTCTCAGTCAGAAAACTTCAAAAATTTTACCAAGGGTCTTTTGAGGACTAGATTTGGCCGACACGACTAACTTCACATGTCCTGCTGTGAACAGCACTGGCAGGCATATAACTGGATTATTAACAGCTGGAGTCTGAGCTCCACATCAGGCCCCCATGTTGTTTCGTTCATTTTACTCTCTGTGACAGATGCATTAATTCAAAATTCTTTGAGCTTAACTGAAATGAAAATTTTGTCTCCAGTAAAATCCAATAGATGTGATTATTAAGGTACAGACTTCACAAACAAGAATTGTGTCTTCATCTAATATCATTTGTCATCACTGCTTCCTAGAATGCAGACTGATACAGCTTTTAAATAACACCAAATGGTTATATGCTTTGCTAATGGGCTGTTAACATAAGATTACAATATAAAGCTAAACAAAGTGTAGTCAAGTAAGAAAACACACTTGACAACAGAGACTTGTCGTTGTTCAAATGGACTAAAAACAGGAGGAAATCTTGACTTGGAGAGGAGTTTAAACTCTTCAGAGTATTGCATAATTTCTGCATTTCAGCCTTTGCTTGTATAAGAGTCAGAAGCATCAAGGGTCACCGAATGCAACATGCTGATCAAACTCGTTCTGATGATCAATAACTTTAGGTGCTGTAAAAAGGCCATTAAGATGACCACGTTTAGATTACAAGACTCAAGAAGTGATGAGCCCACACGGTTCAAAGTCCAACCTCGGCCTGTCAGAGAGCATGTCGTCCAAAGGAGGATATCTAACAATAAAAGCACCATAAAAGCAAAATCCTACCAGAATCCTTTCAGAACCTCCTGTTTTGACACTTTGTTGTGTCCCATGTGTCAATAATCAGCTGACAATGACAGCTGCAAAACTAACCTCTGCTTCTCTAAATCCCTGCTGTGAAACAGGAACTATAGTAGGAGGGAAGGAAAGGAACATCTTAGCACCATAGAAATTGAGAAAGAATACGTTCAGTCACTGGTGACAGGCACTCTTCACAGGGCCACACAACAGCCCACACAGTGGCCTTGTGTGTGGCCTTCACCATGGACTGGCACATACATTATGCATTCAGAAAGCTGTATTCACAACTCATTTATTGCCCTGGATTGCTGCTAGAACTCAGGAACAGGCAATGGTTGCACCAACATAGCTCAATCATGTTGAGTTTAAGATTCAGCATAAGTCATGGTCTTTTAAAATCTAATATTCTGTGAAACTTAGACACATATGAGATTCAACCATTCAACCAGGTCAGAAATAGCTGGAAAAGTTTTTTAACCAGAAAATTCCTAAAACATACAGGAATCATAGATTACAATTCACCAGATCTGAGACCTTATGAATCTATTTTACCTTTAAAACATATGCAAGTAGCTAGAAATTAAAATTAACCACAATTCAAAAGGTGCTTAAAAACACCTTTGTTGTCTGAGAAGGCAGAAACACTACATTTTTTATTGGCAGTCAAATTAATATTCACATCCTGTACCTACAACCTAAAAACAGTAAGTTTCCACCTTTAAGTGTTGCATTGTCCTTGGCTAAAAGAAAAAAGAGGGATTTGAGATTAAATGTCTGAGAAAGAGAGAGAGGTTCATTAGCGTCACACTCAGAAAAATGTGTGTGTTTTGCCGGGAGGTGATGCTGATGTTTCCTGCATCAGTGAATCAGAGGAATTAACAAAAAAAAGAAGAGCTCAGCACTATAACAGTGAAAGCGAGGATGACTAAAAAGAGAAAAAGCTCTAATAAAAGAAGAAAAGTAGAACACGAAACTCAACAAAACAACCAAGAACACTTAAAGTCAAAGATGTCATCAAATTTATCTCCCAAATTACCACATTCAGAGCAGTTTTTCACTCAGCGTCACCTAATGGAAAGCACTGCTGTTTTTCTCAGTTGTGCTTGCTGATAAAAACTGATTCTCATTGATCAGACGAGGGACAAGCAGAAACCATCAGTCTTCCTGACTTTCTCCAGACAGAATCCTCCCTCAGAAGAACAATTACGTTATTTTCCTTCACACACACATTTCCGCTTTCAGGTGAAACTGGCCCACAGTTAATCAAAGCCACCGTCCACAATCATACAAAGCAAGTATAGCCCCCCAAAAATCTAATCACATTCAGACAGATGGGTGTGACAACCCATTGCAGTGGATGTTCACGTCAATGCTAAAAGCTCAGCAGACATTTATCAGCATGCATCTGCATTACATAATTGATCACTGACACTAAATGCTGTGGTGCTGCCGCGTGCATGCACACTCCCATTTTAAGGTCCATTTGTGATTGTAATGCATACTGTTGGAAAGTGGCCTGAGCACATGGAGTCTCGCACACACACACACACTGGAGGATGAGGGATTGCCATCTGTGCAGAGTGCCATTAGCCAGAGTGCACCACAGCTGGGCCCTCCCTGTAACCCCTGCCCCCACACCCATAACACCCCTGGGGGCTTATGGAGGTTACAAGAAGGGAGATGGTTGGCGATTCTGACATGTCAGGGCCCATCCCAGACCCCGAGCAGGCATGCTGTACATGACGAGACCCCCTCAATATGGCTGCAGCCAGGCCTGACAGCTGTCACACACAAACCGAGCTACTGTAACTGGATACCATGTAGCTGCTGGGCCACTCAAATGAGACACCTCTGCCAAGGGGTTACTGATCCCCAAAGTGCATTCAAGTGTCCTGACGTCCAAACAACAAACTTAATTATTGATTATTTTGTCATAAAATGTGATGTTCTATTGTTGGAAACAGGTCCATTTCTATTATTTACTGTTGCTTAGTATTTACATTAAATTTGAAGCACTCAGTGAATACTTCACCCCAGAGACTTATAGATGCAACATTAGATTCAGTTCAACTGATTGAACAAAAAAGACATTTAAAGATGTTACCCTGGACTTAAGACTGGTGGATATTCTCTACTGTTTTAAGACAATTCGTAGGCCAAATTGAGGAAATAATCTTTCCTAAAAATGCTCTCCATCGTTGTCATCTGAAGAGCTTATAGTTAAGATGGTAAAACAAAGGAAAGACCAGCGTGGACAGAGCTGAAATTTTACTTGACTGGACAGCAGAAATGGTGACAACATTACAACACAAGCCATAATGCCTTTGTTTGACCTTCAGTCCACCTAAACTGATTAGAAACTAATCGTTACAATAACAACATGGTGAAACTCTTCCTGTTTTTAACCAAAAAACCAAATAATCAAACAATTGCAGGTTAGCATTAACACACAAGCTAATAATAGGGATTCTGATTGGAAGTTAAACTGAGAAAAAGAAATGTACAAAATGTTCCTTAATAACATCTCACAGCTTAGTGCTGCTCTTAACAATTCAAGAAATTTAAACAACCCAGATCTGTTTTCTGCCTCAGAGGGCCGAGCCAGAACATTCTCCAGCTCTGCTGCAGCACAGACACAAAGTGCAGAGACAGTCCTCACTATTTCCTTTTAAGAGCCACAAAAACAATCAACCAATCCATAAAACGACTGTCTACACAAGTTCCTCAAAAGGCAACCAAATGTGGGGAAAAAAATTAACATCAGTGACTCAGCAAATTGTCTAAAGACTGATGTTTTTTATTGTAATAGTGATTGAATAAAGACATATTTTACATTTACATTTCGATGCCAGTTTATAAGGTACATCTGACTTTTTATTTTACCTTTTTTTTGGGTTACACTGTTCTGGAGAAGTGTTAATTAAACTTGATGGTCACTTTGGAGGCTGTAGTTTGTAGTGCTGATAAATTTCATTATTTCGTCAAAACAGAAAGTTTAAAGCAGCACAATTGCTCACAAGCCACTTGTCATGATCATAATCCAAAATAATATATGTTGAGACTTTTATGAAAACAGCTGAAATAAAAATGCACATCTGTCTTTTAATTTAACAGCTCTTTCAAAAGCTTTTAACACAGTCCTCTTATTGATTTTTAAAAAAATATATTTTTAGCTGAACCTTCACAGACTGACAGCAGCAGAATCTGTAGAAGGTGAAGTCGTAACATGAAGGTGACTCCAAGCTGAGAGCATATTTTGCTGAGGATGCCATAAATCCTGTCAGCTTGCTGCGTTTACATTCTTGGCATTACTGTCTCTAGCAGTGAGACATTCAGGGACACAACAGACAGAGCAGCAAACTTATTGTTTTCTCAACTTGACTCTGCACCTCATTATGCCACCATCAGTGTTGTCTTTGTTGGTGTTAAAGCTGGGGTTGGTTTTCTTGAAAGCCAGGCACAAACGTCACCACTGTGTCTGACAGGGGAACAATTCCTGAAATGTATTTGTAATGGAGTGAAAAGATCTCAATCCAGCTGCACGGCAGCTTTTGACAAGAGGAAAATCCCCTGTTAATGTAAAAGATTAGAAATGAATGTTGTTGAAGGGCAAGTATAAGAGAGTCACTTATAAAGCAGCAGAGATGGAACAATAGGGATTATTGTTTTTATGAGATTAGCTGTAAATAATCTGTAAATCAGATATAAATTGACTGCTAAATATTTCAGCAGGACAGAATATTATTACAATTGAGTCTTTGGGTTGCTCACATCAGCTCAGATGATTGAACACCACACTCATATTTCATAATTATTTTCAACAGTGGCTGCTCATTTGGAAAATACTTCAGCTTAGCCACAGGAATATACACTGCAGAAATATGGCTGCAACTAATTACATCACCATTTTCTGAGCTGACTTACTTCAACGTCTTGTCCAATAAAATCCCCAAAAATTCAAAAACATTTTGTTTACTATCACGGTAGAAAAAGACAGCTTGTCAATTTGAACATTTTTACAAGCAGGAACCTTTTGACTTCTTTCACTTTTGCTAAAAAATAAGAACAAAATTTTAAATTAAATGATTGTCAAAATGGCTTTTTTTCTGCAATCAACTGATGGATAAAACAAGCTTCCATTTCATCACTATATTGTATTCTTAATAGACAATTCTGAGATCAGGAAGCAGTCACATTTTGAATAAATGTATGACATTAATGCAAATGAGTGTAAAATCCAATCAACCTTGTTGACCTAAAACAGAAAAAACCAATGACTGGAGGCTTACTTTTGACCTTTTCCTCTACATGTGTTTCACTGTGTCACTGGGTGATTTCATTAATACTTAATGTTCTGAATATTTTCTCTGTACAAAATTTGGTCTGTAAAATGCGAGAAAATAGTCAGAGTCTTACAAATGTTTGGATTCTATCTTAGAGAAATAAGTGCTTATCAAAATAGCTGCATATTATTTTTTTGTTGAGCAGTTGTTGAAAATATAGAAAAATATTAAAATCTATTTTTGCATTCTGTCTGTATTTGTTCTATCTGTAAAAGAGCTGGTTGACTAGATAATATACTGCTTTCAAGGGCATTTTAAGCAATGGGAAAATGAATCTAAATCTGAAATCACCTTTTTTGACCTTTTACAGACAAACAGTCAATGGAGACTGTTGCGTCTCTCCTTTTTGTGACCTCAGTGTGTCTGAGATGCTCAGTAAGTTGACATTGACCCTTTTGTATTATTAGAAGTGTTGCTTATAAAGGAAAGATGACAGGAAGGCTGTTAAGGGAGTGTTATCTTGTTGTAATGTTAAAGCTTCCTAAGACAAATTTAAGATTTTTAAGTGATAAAAACATGACTGACTTGAATAGATTTGGTAGTTCATCCCTGCCAAGCTCAACTTCTTTTGACCTTCATCATCAATAATAAAGAATCTCAGCACTCTTTGAGCAAAAGTGGGACAGAAATATCTCAATACCCCATCACACTGCTAACAGGTAAAGTAGGCTAAATTTAGGGTGTGATCAAGGGCGCACTCTTACTGAATGAACTATAAAAGCCTGCAAAACAAGGCCCACCATGTCGCTGCCTTTTTTAACGCTACTGCAACAACAGCTTACTGTGCATCTTAATTAAACTGTCAAGTAAGACCGGGGCCATTGCATTCTGTGCCTTCAAGGATGTGAGGATGCTAAAAGAGGATCCGGACCGTGTCATGCTGCCCCTAACCACGCCTACCGCACTGCAGATCAAAAACACCCGAGTATGTCGTCTTATAACCTGTGACAATCTCAAATCTCAATCTCAAATTTGACCCACTAATCGTCTTCAGATGTTACAGCATCTGCCGGTGACTCAGCGCTGTCCTTCAATGGCGCAAAAACACGGCGGGTTAAAGGTTAGAAAAAAGCATCTCTGTCATCATTTTTTCTCCCCACTTTCTCTGCCCCAAAAACTGGAGCACGTTAGCCGACTGTACATTAAGCGGTGTGTTTCTCTGAAAAACATCCGTGCAAGCTTTGACTTTTAGCGACAAAATAACGGACGATGCCAGCAGCCCATTCAGCAAAAAAAAAAACAACATATCGCTACAATGTTTCGCTGCGAGAGGTTACGATGTAAAAGCTATGGGATTAAAAAAGAAGGTTATGACCAATGTTTCTGACACACTTAGCCACGTCCACTCGACTTTTCCGCCTGATTGAAGACAGCAGAAGTGTGTTTTTTTAAACGTTAATTATCTGTCATCGACCAGGAGGTTTGGTGTGGTCAAACGACCAGAATATGCCAAAGAGAGGAAATAATGTGAAGATTTGTACAAACCGGGAAGCGCGCGTCTCTCGTAAGACATCCTGACCGTGAGATTAAGAGGAGAAAAGCAGCAAAATAAAAGCTTATTACCAGGTAAATCGTCCTCGTTCAGCTGGGTAATGCGAGTTGCATTCGTAGTGGGCTTCTGTTTCCTGACAGCGGTGCTACTCTGCTGCAGTTCCCCCTCTCCACCAGCCTATCAAACTCCACTATGCAGCTGAGAGTAGAATTGTGGGATATCAGCACAGCCGGGGCATTATTTCAGCAGCACACTCCCCCAACACGTAAACACACATGTGCATGTACACACACACAAGCACACACACTCACACACGCATGCACGCTCACACAGCAGGGCAATTAATGGCACGAGGTTTGTTGTTTTACTGGTGAAAGGCTGTGAGAGTGATTTCAATTCATGAGCAAATGTGATTAAATGAGACGGAGTCAACGGTGGAATGCAACAAGGTACATTTACTCAAGCACTGATGTACGTATGGAGTAATACACTTTATAATGCTACTTCAAAAGAGCTGAAACAATGAGTCTATAAGTGGATCTGTCGATAACAAAAATAATTGGCAACTGTTTTGACAAGGAAGATAAAAATACTCTGGTTCCAGCTTCTTGATTTGCTGCTTTTCTTTTCTCAACTGAACTGCTTTTGACTGTTGATGATACAAAACATGCAATACATGGACAATGCCTTGGGAATATTTCAGTGTCCTCCCACATTTGTTGACTGAATGATTAATTAATAAATTGATAAGGTAAACAGCTGCAGCCATATGAAAACACAAATTCATGTCAGGCTGATCTTGAATGGTGTGTACATTTTCACAACAGTACTATATAAAAAAAAGCTCAAAACAAAATGAAAAATAATTAAGATTTTTTTTCCAGAAAATTGTCAACAACTTAAGTAACTCAAATGAAAAAATAACTTAAAAAATCTGTGACAAACATGCTGTAAATGGTACTGCAAATTAAAACAGAAAACAAACTAAATAGTCTATTTCGCTTTGTTTTTGAGGCTTTGAGACAAAGAAAGCAAACTTGAAACAACCATTCTAGTTTTTGATGATCTGTTCACCACAATACTTCAGTGTTGAGTTGAGTCATGTCATGCAAAACTGATAATCTTTAATCATAATATGTATGTACCATAAAAAAGGAAACAGACTTACTCTCATTCTCTCTCAAACTACACAGCTTACAAACTCTGCTTTTGGCTGCATGTTTTGTGGAGGAAAAATAAAGCTTAATGTAAGAGGGACACACTGGTCTTTTTTTTTTTTACTTCCTTGCATTTAAATAACTACCATAGCTGCTTTCCAGAATAAGATTTTACGTTCAAAAGCTTTATTTAGCTAATGAAACATATAAAATAAATATTAGATTATAGATTAAGCTACCCAAACAGAATATAAAGCAACTAATTTACGCTCATTCTTGACCAAAAACACTGTCACATTGCTGTCAGTGTGTAACAGCATTACTTACAATAATCCAGTAATATAATTTAACACAGACAGGAGCTTGGGCACAACAAGTACTTTGCTGCTAATACTTCTTAACGCTGCAGTGTTTTGACTTGTATTGAAGTAGCCTCTTAAATTCTGATAGAGCTGAAAACTTCTTCCATCACTGAACTAAATACGGTGTAAAACACAACGACTGCTTTTCCTAATTTTTAAATAGACTGACTGTATGCACCCACCATTAATCACAATGTGATACCCTGTAATTTAAAAAACACAATCCAAGACATATTGAAACAAGCCAGTAGTGAGATAATGGACCTAACTAACAGACACACCTCCTGCCCTCCTTTCTTTTGCAGATACATACATGTTGGTGTGTGTGCACAAGTACATAAAACTCACATAAAACCTAGACATAAAAGCAAGTTTTTAATTAGTGTCTGGGTTGTTCTTTTGGGGATTTGTGGGTTTTGTTTCCCAGTGGGAACTTGACCCAACTCGGTCACCCATTTGACTTTTATTTCATCTAATTGCTTTCATGCTCAAGTAGTTTACCACATGCCAACACTTACTTTACACTATGCAAATACAAACAAACAGTCCTGCACATTATGGCTACACATAATCTTCTCCCGCAGTCGTACATGAATTCCCTAAATAGTGGCAGACACATAGCAGGCATGTTTTGCAGACAGTTGAGGGTAAATGCAATAAAACACACAGTGCAACTCTTATGTACAGCATCCAGACAGCTGGCTCCTCATGCAGCTTCAAGCTAATTGTAGCACAGCTCATAAAACAAGCTTATTGACAAATATGCTGAATCCTTTACACTAAACACATATAATACATATTATTTAAGGTAAATAAACTTAATGTTAAATTCCTAAAACATTGATTTTGCAAGCAAACCATCAGTCTCAAAAGTGAAGATTAGAGCTGCAGAAGGTCAACAATGGATGTAACAAAATATTCCTGTAACCCTCCAAGCAGGGAGGAGAAATAATAGCTGAGGACGGCTAAAAGAAGGATACTTTTCACACAGTGACACTAATAACTCCATGCAGTGTCTAGAAAATGTGTTTTTACTTACAGCAGGTTCAGCAATCTTTATGATAAAAGTACTATGTTTCTCAGTTTCTCATACTGTGATTCTATCATTTCTCCAAAGTTTCTTTCACTTCCCTCCTTCATTTCTTGTTTTTCAAGCACAACCATTATTGTAAATGATAAACTTTGATGAGAGTCACAAATTTTACTGACATGTGCAACTCCAAAATATGTCTCTCCAAGAATACATTCTGTTCTTCAGCAGTGACGACTAAGTGAAGCTGTGCTGACAGACAAGTTATCAACATTTAGAGCAGATGGAGTCTGGCACAGCAACGTCATGACTCGACTGATTTCTGAAACATTGCTCATCGTGGCTCATCCGGCCAGTGGGTGGTGACCATGCACCGGTAATGCAGAAGAGTTACACACTAGCTTGTCTATAAAAGAGATGTCAATGCACTGTTATCGTTAAAACTGCTCATTCTTATGAGCTTTAGCTTATGAATCCATCAATTTAGTAAGATGTATTTCTAAAATATAAAGATGTCAAGTCAGGAGAAACCAAGTTTTAAGGTGCTTTACTATGACAAACCTACTGAAACCAAGTCTAGCTTATGAAAAGAAAAGTGAAATATTATTCAGTGGAGCAGCACAGACAAAAGACTAGGATGAAATCAAAAGTAAGAGAAAGAAGGAAGGCAGCTTATAACAACAGACCTACAGAGTCAAGCTAATTTGCCCTCCTTTGAGGACACAAACTAACTCCACACACAACCTCATTTAGGGAAAAAGTTTAGGGACTTAATCTAAGATCTAAGTTGTCTTTTTGCCTCAAGGCCACATCAAGTTATTTCTGACCACAAGTTGGCAAAAGATTAAATAAACTCTAAAAGCAGGTACATCACAAAAAAATTAAATGATTAATTCAAAGAAGGTTAGCCACAAACAGCTTGTCTGCGCAGGAGGCGTTTCAGCTGTGTTTTCAGTGGTTAATCTCACACACCTCTGACAGAACAAATACTTTTCCATTTTAAGAATAGTATGTCAAAATATCAGTACAATAATTTGGCTTCGCAAGTTTTAATGGCACCTTTAGCAACAACAGACCAACATGAACATCCCTTGGAAATGGAATTTGTCCATCTGTTAAATTTCTGTCTAACATTCAGTGACACTGGTCACTGGCTTATTTCAGCTCTAGTCCATTTTGCTGGAGTGCAGTTGGGTTGTTTTGTTCTCTTGTGCTGAGAAAGTGCAGTTCGCAGTGTTATATTCTGTGGCATTGTTTTTTATTTTGTCAGTCTGGAGCACAAAAATAATGAACTAATAGCAGATGAAGGCTGCAAAAAGCTAAAAAGTGTTTTCAATGGTAGTATAAGATGAAAACAAAAGATTTATTGTTAAATAAAATTAGTAGTTTTGGGGAAAATGACACTGAAAAGTTGGCTGACGTTAGTGCTTTAATTCTGTAAAAAACATAACTGCAATAAGTCATTACATAGAATGGAGGCGTACATGGTAAAAATCCACTACACATTTCTAAAAGCAGAATGACAGGACTACGAAAATCAAAGCGGAAAAATTCTAAACCATATTTCAAGTCTATTTTAATGTCTTTTGATTAATGTGTAGAATAAAACAAGCAGCACACACAGGCTTTTATCCCTGAAAGTGAATAATTGCTGACCGGTTTCATTATTTCCTCTCTGATGTGAGTCAAACAGGCATAAACCCTTGCTGTCACATTTTTAATTTATTATCCTTACTTTTTCGTTTTTACTAACAGCAGTATGTTGATTGACAAATGATCTACGGGGGGTTTAGAAAAAGGGGAAGAGTTGTACAGATAACTGATGCTTTAAAAAGGAAGTGCTCGCAGAAAAAGATCACAGAAAAACACACCTGTAGAGTTACTACTGTCTACGATTGCTCACTCTCTGAATGCAGAGAGTGGAAGATAAGTGTGACTGCAAACCTGTGACTCCTCAGAGCCTCCTGAGCAGCACTTGGTCAGCAAAATGATTAATACCACTCAAGACAGACAACATGTGATCTCTGGACTCTACTCAGCTTATGTGGCTGCTTAACTCTTCACTTTTTTCTGCTGCGTACAGACACTTAGTTCCTGTGCAGCTCATCTGCTCCAAAGTCTAACCTTGACCTCAGTTAGCCTTGAATCCAATCCAGTCTCTCTTCACAGTTTTATCGAGTATTAGCATAATTGGTAACAAGGTAATTTATTTATTTATTTATTTACACAAAATTAACGAGCAGTACTGCCACCGGTCTTTTCTTGGCATGATAATAAACTTTATATAAGAGGGAATTTGGCAGTTAGTGAATATAGCTTATTAATTTCAAATCTGCAGTTTATTTTGAGGATCACTTAAAAAAAAATTTTTTTTCCTCGACTTTTATTGTGTAAATCCTGGTGTGTATGAAAAAGTGTGCATACCCGGTCTCTTTAAATCAGTAACCTTGTGAACCTCATTACAGCAATCCAATTTCCAGAGCTGTGGTCAGAACAAGCTGGCTTGCACTTCATCAATACATAATTATATTGAAGCATGTCCTTTACAATACACAGCAAATCACCCATGTGATCCAATTAAAAAGGAAAAAAACGCAAGTTCGGGCCAGCATTCCCTGCCTTCCCCAGGGTTTGGAGGAAAATAACTGCTGGGATAAAAAGCCTCTCTGTCCAAACACAGAGCCACATTTTCATTATGTTTTCAGCTTTTTGAACACAGAGAGACACTCTCAGCAGTGTCTTTACATGACATCTATACACCAGATGATGCATAATGCATCCGAATCCATGTTGTCCTGGATTACAGTCTATCCTAATTTGCCCACTTGCAATGAGATAAAAAGGTTCCATTGTCCAACATTATCAAGAACAGAGACTTTATGACTATCTTGTTAATTGTTGCTTCAAACAACACTTTGACCTGAATGAACTCATAGTGAATTGGCTCCAACTCTGCTTTCTTCTTCACCCCTTCCTCACCAAAGCCACCATTCCCCTGCTGTCCAGCTCTACTCAACTGTGAACGTCTTCGCTCCAAAAGGGCTGCAGGTCAGCAAGCACACATGCCAAATTAGAGTCTGATTTTGACACCCCAAACTGGGCCAAAGCTCCCAAATCAGCCCCCTACCTTCAAGCACACCCTCATAACAGCCCAGCCAAGCATACATACTGCATATAAATCTGAAAAGTTTTTATGACTTGGATGGTGAAGAGCACTCCTATCTTGTTTTTTTGCATGCAAGAAGCACATATTATCTTGAGGAATCGTAAATGCGATCTCTATTTGTAACCTTTGGAAAGCCATAGGCCAAAGATTGTGCCTGTCGAGTAATTGCGGACAAGGCATTTTTAGAGAAAGGGAGGGGCAGAACATGAGAAGTGTGTGGTTGGAAAAAAAAATGTGCAGCAGTTTTTAGAATCACTGTTCTCTTTGAAAGCTTTTTATGGATATCAGTATTTTAGCTTAGAAGAACAATTTAAAAAGCCTGAAGCCAAAGCAGCCGTGTGTGCAGTTTTTGTAGTAGCAACATAATTTAATTGTTAACAGTCAAGGATGTTGGATCATGATTTAATTCTTTCTAAACCAAAAGGACACAATATGTTTAATCAGGCTTTTTCAGCTCTTTTGAGACCCTTTCAGATAATACAATGATGGCACTGCTGTGCCCTGGAAAACCGTTATTTCCTGGCAAAAACAAAATGAAGCAGTCTTCAAAGAAACTTATTACTTATTATAAACTATCGCAACGTGCCCAAACACCTCGTCACTTTGTGTTTAAAGCTAACACCGGGACCCTAAAAAACATTTACCATTTTTGTTTAGTGTGTTAGCATGCTAGCATGTCAAAATTGCTACATTTGCACTAAGCACAAAGTACAACTGAGGCTGATGGGAATGCAGGTCTTTTGCAGGTATTTGTTTACAAACCAACTATTTGTACAACTTTAATTTCTGGCCTAATGATGGCGCTGGAGAAAAGTAAAAGGGGATCAACAGAATGAAATGGAACTTGGTCACAAAAAACAAACAAAAAAATCTAAGAGATCCTTATCAAGATTTTTTTTGTTTACATAATGTGCTTATAAAAAAATAAAATCCATTGGGTGAGATCTGATCTTATCTGACTTTCTGAACTCACAAAGAATGTTACTAGTATCAACCGAGCAGCAACTCTCTAGTTCCTAAGTTTCACAATAGGTCTCCAGAAGTTATGTCCATGTTTTATGGAGTTAATTGAATGTACTTTTAGCAGTGAGGCTCTAATGAATTTCAATATTTTCTGTGTCTAGTTAGATAACTTTAAAGAAATGCAGAACATATGATATTTTGAATAATCTTAAGCAAGGACAGAAAGAAGCTGGGTGCCTAAATGTTCATTGCAAAATAGCAAATTGGCTCTTTTACAAAAGCATATTCGAGATGGACTTCAGAGAGGCTAACCACCACCCACCCTCCCCTATAAATACCCTGTGACAGTCAAGGTGGCATCCCAAGAGCCGTAGCTTTATAAGGCAAAGACAGCCCCATAGTGCTCTCAAGTGATCAGGCATTGCTGGGAGATAACAAGACTCCCAACAAGCTTATCTCTCCACTCAACAAGATTGAGTCATACGTGTTATCTCTTTCAGGCTTCAGTGATCGTAAGCAGCACTGCTCTCACGTGTTGAGTCCAGCTCACTTCATCTGACTATGAACGGCTGTACACCTGAGGGAAACAAAGGTGTGCTGATGGTTTCATTTGCATTTCTACACTTTAGGGCTGAAGCTCTTGATGTTACTGTCAGCAAAACAAGAATCTGCTTTCTTTGTTTCCAATAAATCACTTAGCCTGGGACATATCAAGGAAGTTTAAAAATACACATTTTCTTTAGGCCAAATGCAATGTCTTCGATTTGCTTGATTGGTTGGGCTGATACTACAAACTCAATGAAAATGTATCTACAATAATACAAATTGTCTGCAAATTTTGATCCAGCTAATTTTGACATTTTGTAGGAAAACATGTCTTAAGTGATTAATAATTTATCAAAACATTTGTAGATTATTTTTATTAATTGATAGTTTCAATTCTTATTAATTAAAATACATATTTTAGTTTCTGCCGTTCAGATGCAACCATGTTGTTTTGGGTAAAGAAAACAGGTTTAATCGGGTGCAATTTTTGGGCTCATGTCAACTTTCAAGTGTCCTAGGAAGAAAAATGTGTCACTGTTCTATTGATTATTGAGCTCAAAGATCAGGCCTGTTAAAAAACAACATCACTTAAGCTTTTTTAAAGCAGCAAAGCACTGCTCACAAAAATTTAAATGGTCATTTTTGAACATACTATATACATTGTTAGGACTCCTCTGAAGACGGAAACTTGAGAAAGATGAGGAAAATGAACAATCAATAAATTGTGAAGTCAGTTGCAGTCTGAAGTAATTTAAGTTTGTTCCTCAGAGTAAAACAGTGCGTAAAACAATCCTCTATATTGTAATATTAGATTAAAATAATGTGATTCTAACAAGGTTGAGCTGTGAGGAAATTAAAAAATGTTAATATCTTTGAATTTTTTTGTTGAAAGGATGGAAATATTATGCAAACAATTAGCTACAGAAATCAAATAAGTAACTTTTCATTAAGCTGGGAGCTCAAAAATCCGGTAACCGTCATGATCATACCATATGTGAACCAGTGGAAGGTATAATGTAATAACTCAGCTGTTGGTTCAGCTCTTTTATCACAAAGAAATTCCACAGAAATGACTCCTCTCAAAACTTTGCATGTCTTATCACAGAAATTAGATAATGGCAGACATTTGCAGACTATTTTTTGACCTTTAACCTTTATTCTGACTCTAACACATGGCCGTTCCTTAACCTTCACTTCATCAAACACAGCTCAAATAATGTCTTCTCCTCCAGCACAATGCCAGCACTATTGATCATGAAGCTGATGGTACCATTGATTTAAATTCCTCAGATAAATAGTCAGAGAGTCTTTGTCAATAGGAACATTAACATCAAAACAGGAGGAAATCTTTCCCGTAGAGCCTCTCTGCAGCAGAGCAAGCAAAAAACTGTGAACTTGACTGACTCTTTCCTTGAGCTACAAAAAGGATTTAATCATGTTATGTCATTCTGTGTGAAGTTCAGAGCTGCATGAAAGACAGCGAGGAATGAAAAACCATTTAAAATAGGGAATTTCTAGGGTTTGCTTGATTCTGAGCAAAGATCAGTGAGGTCTTAAGTTGCTCTCTACTGCAGGTCACCAACTGGCTTTTCAATCAAAATGCCCATAACAACATCTTCAAACATTATTACCTGATGAAACTGAAAGTTTTGGTGCATGTGCTGCATTCCATTCAAAGTCAGATTTTGGAAATTCCCTGCTGCTCGCCCATAATTACAACCTTCCTGTGTTCCAGTTGCCCAGCTTGGAAAAACCAGGCAAGAAACATGGTCACCCACTGAATTTAAATACACTATCCAATGTTACAGCTGGTATCACATAATTCACAGTATATATGACACTGTTTACTATCTGCAAGTGCAAACATTTCATTTTGAAGGTACAGTCATGCAATTTTAAGGCATTCAGACTCTCAAACTGTGCATTTCCATTGTATGCTGCCAGTAAATGTGCTGTGAGGCAGCAGCATCCTGGAAACCACTGGTTTTTAAATATTTTTTGTGGATGTTGCATGGAATTCCACATTAAAGCCCCAAAACTTAATTTCCTTTCAGCTTCTTATTATTAGTGACAGGTTCCTACATAAACAAACATTAATCTGCCAAAGTTAGGACGGTTCTGGTTGGGTCACATGTGAGATTTATGTTTTTTTTCCCTGCTTTAGAGAAGCAATCTGTCGAATTTTAATTTGAAACATTAGAAAATCAACTAAAGCTATTAATAGAATGTAAGAAGTGCTTATTTTTGACATTATTGTCAGAGACGGCTACGCATTAGCATGCTAACCAGCTAACCTCAGCCTGCCCTGTCATATGATTGTACCTCAAGGTGTGAAAGTTAGTCACTGCAGCGTCTTTAAGGGCCTCAGTCCAAGATGGTTTTGTTGCCTAGTTTGGCTCTTTGCATCCAGGGACTAACTCTGCCGTAACCCCTGCTCAGGCCTTTGGAGGAGGGCACTGACTGATTCCTGACCTCTTTCTTGCTCCCCTGCTGCTTCACAGCTCTCCTGTCCTCACCTGCCATGTCTTTGTCATCCCCTGGCCTGGAGTCAGAGTCTTAGTCAAAGCAGCTGTAAATCACTGCATTGCTGTATTCCCTCTCAAATCCGGGTGTCTACTTATATTTTACTTTTCTGGAGATTTCATACATTTATGTTTTTTTATACTGTATCTCCAGAATGCAGCATAAATCTTTGGTTTCTGGCTTAATGACAGTTTTGGTTATACTGAAGCACCATTTCAAAGAGGAACGTACTGGGTTTAACATAGACAGCTGCATGTTATATGAGATCAGTATGGAAAGGAATAATTCTACCTTCCCTGCTTATAGGGTGTGACATACAGCAACTATATTTACCACACAAGAGTCTCTGAAAGACAAGTTTCTCAGCCATAGTGACAGAAAAACTACAGCTCAGCAAATCCTTCCGATCAGCCTTTTATGAACAACTAACAGAGGAAAACTGTGCAGAACTGTACACGCTTATGTCAGCCAATGAACATGGACAAGTCACACGGACTTTGTCCAGCCTTATCTCCCAGGTCCTGTACGTTCCCCTTCATCAATCAGCCTCATAAAAACCTGCTAAAACTACCGAGCTGCAAAAATGACCACATGGAACGATAAAAAGCAATAGTCCATGGTAAAAAAATTTACATCTGAAACACTAAAAACCAAATAAGACTTAATCACAGCCACATTGACCTTGCGACACCACACAGTCCCAGAGATGATCATGGTATGCAGTAAAGTTAAAGTGCCAAGAGTCCATGAAAGAGGGCATTTAAACAAAGGAGCTCTTCCTTCATTGATTCATGCACATGTCTATTTTTGGGGGGGAATATAAACGGAAACACAAGCTGTGAGGACTTCCCATTTCCGAACTGTCTGCCTGTGCCCAGCAAACTTTTGATCATGTGTGTGTGTGTGTGTGTGTGTGTGTGTGTGTGTGGGGTGCGTATGAACAACTAGTTATGCATGCTCAGCAGTAATGACAAGGAGTTAAGAAACGACCAAAGGGAAAAAAAATGCTGATAAAGACATCACGGGAATGTCTCAAAGACTTAGCACAATCAGCATGTTCAGAGGTCCTCAGACCAAACGTCCCAGAGAAAACTGGATAATTAAGGGATATGTTTTTAAAGAAATTTTAGCACCAGAAAAGTCAAAGAATTAGTGGTTTTATAATCTCACTTAAGCCTTGAAGTGACAGTTTGGCTTTCTCATTTTGTAATCTTAACAAGAGAAGCTTTAACTAATGTGTTCAGTCATGTTCTCCATGTTTACATAAGAGTAAATGCCATGCATTTTAACGTGTAATACTTTATTGTTTTCCGAATGAAGGCTTGTACTCACCATTTCAAGTCAGCAGGACAGCAGCAGTTTGGAAACCCCGATGTTTGACACACAGAGACACATGAAAATGAAACAAAACATTGTTCAGAGGAAACGTGTTGTGACATAACCTGGAAATAACCCTTAACAGATGTTAACAACCCTCATCGTTTACGCCGCTCGCGCTCCAAACAAGCAGTGTTAGTTTGTAGTTAACTTCAGTGGTGCTAAACACCGCGCAAAAACAGACAAACTTAAACGCAAAACAAACATAACTGAGCACTTTACCTGACTCTTCTGAGCAGAAACAAACTCCCTAAACACCGGCTGAGACTGTGTGAGTGTGCTACCGGAGACCAGGAATCCCGACGTGAGGCTCGTCCGCTTGGAAAGGACCAGACACCTGTAACCGCCTCGCTTTGGCAAACCTTCCTAGAGACCAGACGGACAAGCCCCGCCCCCTCCCGCCTCAGTAGTATTCCGAAACGGTCACGCCCACGATGATGACGCAACCTGCGTAACCACAGAGCCACCTGGTGGTAGCCTGCGGGATAAAATGGTGTGATTGAGAATGATCTGTGTTTCATGACCGCTAGATGGCCTCGTTAGGCTGAGAGACATTGATGCTTCATGATAAGTCTGCAAAGATGATTCTTTTACTTAACCTGTATGTTGACAACATACACAGGACATTCTGTTTTATTTGTCTTTAATATCAAGTGATGCAAAAAAAGAAATGTATAAGAAAGCTACTGTATTTTTCAGAAAAGGCGTTTAAAGTAATTTTTTTTTTGCAGCATGTAGTTTTTTAGTTTGGCTTTTTAAAGTTGTTCTTTTTCTAATAGCTTGGCAGTTTATCTAGTATATTATTGGATTTTTTTTATACTGATGAACAGCATTTTGATTTTGAAGCTTGTCAATGCAGAGATAACTTGAGTTATTTATATAGGGTATAATTGGTTAAAATCTATTTATACTAATTCCATATACTCAGCTGCCAGTTTATTGGGAACACCTGGCCAAATCTGATGTATCTCTGACACAGTTGTCCTGCAATAAATTCCAGCCTCATTAAGGCCATAATGTAAATTTTTTATGAGAAACTGCTTTAAGATGGACTCAACTTTATGCACATTTTTTAACCTGAAGGTCTTATTTATTGCAGGACGGCTGTATTAGAATCCATTAGTTACAGATAGGTGCACCTAACTGGCAACTGAGTTTATTTTGTATGTGAAACCTTAACCTTCAATAATTTTAATTATCATTATAACTGTCGATAAATGCAGTGGAATTAAAAATATTTTCCTCTTGAAGTGAAATAAATACAAACAGTATAACATGGAAACACTCCAGAAAAAGAATTGTACCCATGTACACTCCATCAGAAAATGTATGAATAATTAAAACAAATGTGGTGTCATATTTAGATACTACCTTTAAAAAAGGGGAAAATAAAAGGAAGATCCAGAATTTAAAAAGTGCAGAAACATAATCCATGCAAATGTTTTCATACAAGGCATGAGGAGCATAAAAATAATGTAATTCATGTGTTTTTGCCTTTTGCAGTCAAAAGATCTCGACCCAGTTAAACATTCATGAAAGAATTGGGCGCACAATTCTCGGCCATCATCATCCAAACACCAAATTGGTGGGCTGGGTGGTGGTATTTCAGGTTGCAGAGACTTTTTATATCAATGCCAAGGCACGCTGAAGATATTCCAGCGGGTCATGGTAGCCAGACACCTGGCTTTCCCATTTGTCATTCCATCCTCTGCTTATTTCTCTTTTTTTATAGTGAGGCCAATCATCAAACACACTGTTGTAAAGGTCACTCATAGGTTACTGGTCTCAGTTCAGTTAGCACAGAGAAAGTGACATCAATACCACTGCAGTCTTTTCCCAGTAATGAGAGGAGCCGGCTAAAGTGCAGAAAAACAAAATCTATACCATCTGCAGGTTTGCCAAAACCATTGTCCAGTTTTTCACCTTTTTTAATCAAATCTTTCTCAACTGTGTCAAAACCGTACAGAACAAACACTTCTGCGATGGCTGCATTAAATCTCTGTCAAACAGGGACACTTAGTGGATCTGACAGAAGATGTTACAGTCAAGTTTATTCAACCATGAATGTTTCATATAAACAAGTGTGCACAGAGGGAACACCTTGTCCTCGAGTTCCTGATCCTAAACCAAACGTCTACCTGAGATTCAATTCAGTTCACCTTTTTACGTGGTATTCACATAACAATGTAGAGAAAACGATTCTAGACTATTTTAGTTTTCTGTGGCATATGTCAATGCTACAGTACAACATGTCAGACAGTAGTTCTCAGTGACAGTTTTGGCAATTTCTACAAGCTACACTGTTCGCCCTACTGTTATAGAAAAGAAACGTTAGAAGTCATCGGATCAAATAGTCTTTTTTTCTTTTTCTTTTTCTTTTTTTTTACAAATCTTTACTAAATCTTTTACAAGTCTTTAGTATTGCTCTTGCTACATTGAAAAAATAGAAAAATTACATCTGAATATCGAGCTGTGGATGTGGTATTTATATAAAGAGTCTTGCTCTCGAGTGTTCATGGCTATGTTTCAATAGTCCTTTAGCTCCTTACACTTCCTCGTTTCCTTTCCTCTGTAATGGCCAGCTTCACATCAACGATCAGAGAAGAAGGTCCGAAGCAACAACCAGACATTTGAGAGTTTTTCAGAGGCTCATCAGCAAGAAATAAAAGTCTAGGATTCTGCAGAGGTGCTGGGTGTCACCAGGTCCTCTCCCTGAGCTTCCTTCTCCGCAGCCGCCGCCGCCACTGCTGCTGCATCTGTTGCTACTTCCTGTTCTGTGCCCACTAAAGAAGTGTCCGTGTCGGGGGCTTCGAAGGACTCCCCCCCCAGGTCAGTCAGTTTGATGTAGCCCTTACTGTTGGAGCGCTCCAGACGGGGGCAGCTGAAGCGCCTGACTCTGTCGCCTTGATGACACACGGACACAGACAGGCTGCAGCGGCGTGCAGACCTGGGCTGATCCGTGAGGGAGTTGAGAGACAGCCGTGACCCCATCGCCCTGGCAACAGGTGACGGAGGAAACAGCTGGGTCCACAGCGGTTGAGGCTGAGCCTGCGACGCCCCCTTTTGGACCGCCGTGTCCGTGGTTATGTCCTCGCGGCTCTGACGGGGCAGAGGTGAATCAGTCGTTGAGGCGTCTTTCTCCTTGGCGTCCGTCTCGTCCGTCTGACTCCTGCTGGCTTGTATTTCCTCGCTAATGGTTACAGCAGCGGCCTCAATAACGACCTCCTCCTCTGAGTGCCCCTCTGCCTCCGCTCTCTCGGACTCCTGCACCTCACAGTTGTTCAGTTTGATCACAGGGAGGGTGAAAGCGTTCACAGAGGAGGTGACGATTGAAGTGGTCTCCCACTGTCGGGGCTGTGGGGCCTGTTCACCGCTATTGCTGTAGTCTTTGTAGATGCTGTAGACGGTGTCTGTGAAGGTCTGCACATCTCTGGACCAGCTGCGAGGTCTGCTGGCCAACGACGGCCGTCTGAACACCTCATCGCCGCCTAACTCGCCCTGGAAACCGAGTCCAGTGGAGGGCCAGGAACCACGGGTGAGCATCCCACTCGCAGGGAGCGAACCTGACGGGCCCTCGGCGTTCCTCGACTGGGTGTAGTTCACCAATCCGTTCAGAGGCGAGTACTCCTTTGAGCGAATGCTGTGTAGATCGATGACCGTCGAGTAGATGTCCCTAAGGTTGATGATTTTGGTTTTCTTGTCTCGGTTTTCATGGAGGACTGCATTGGCACAGATGAAGAGGAAAATGCCGATTCCCATCACCAGTGGGCCGAAGACTTTCAGATTGTCTGAGTACAGGTAGTTATCCAGGAAGTTACACAGGAAGCCACATCTACGGGAGGGGCCAGGGGTGCTGCTGTTTGAATGGCTCTGGTTGAAAACATTAGTCTTGCCGAGTGGAGACTCGTCACGGGTCGAGTTGGCAGAGACAGCTGGACTTTTGGAGTAGCTCATCCTGTTAGTGTGGTACGCTCCGGTTCTGCGGCGCGCCTGGTACTCTTGCTGGTTCTGACTGGGCCAGTAACCAAGTATCGCCATCGAAATCCCCACCATGAGAACCAAAACCCCAACGCCAGCCACAAAACCGGCCGGGGAGCACAGATTGAGCTTGCCCTTTACCACCACCACATCGTTCTTCTTCTTTTTCTTGGATTTCCGCTTCCTCTTGTTTTCCGCCCGGTTTTTAGCGCGGAGGGAATCCTGGCGCCTGTTCATGCGCAGCAGGCCGCCGGTGGCTATCATGGTGGCGATTGGACAGCAGGCTTGTCACTCAACCTGTCCGGACACAGAGCAAATGAAGAGAGAGCATTAGATTAATGACACACATGATGAGCAGAGGGTTTAGACATGGAGAGACAGCCACGGAGTGAATATGTTCATCTCACTAAGAGATTACACATGTAATCCAGATTTATTATACACAGAAGGGTGAGGGGTGGATTATCAGCTGGACAAAGTGGGTGACCAAGCCTTTGGGATCATGAAGGCCCACCATAATTACTTTCACACTTGTTTGTTGATATACACCACTAAAACACAACATAAATTGATATACTTTGGGATGTAAAAACCTAGTTTTGATACACCTGAGGGCCTTAAAATTTAGTTTCTCAGTCAGCGTCTTTCTAAGAACAATGAACTTCATGAGCACAAAGATTTCTGCCAAAGTTGGAACAGTTCAGATTTTTTCACAGGAGAAATTATCCATGTATTTCTCCTTTTCTGTGCCATCTTCTTAGTAGTTTAAAGTAGGCGGGAGTCAGTTGGAAAAACATGATATCACTGTACTTTACTGGGCACCAATAAGTATTTAACTACATGTAAATCAAAATCTGCACAGTAAGTGGGTTGTGTGTCAATCAAATGTGATGAAGCAACACCCACACAGTCCTGATGAAGCAGATAAGCAGAGTTTAAATATCTAAAGAGTTGTTTTTTTAACTATTTAGTCAGGAATATTTATTATTGCAGAGAAAAAGTTTTTAAGTATCAAGGGGCTTTAATATTCCAACAGTGACTAATGGTTTGTTTTGGAGGAAAAACTTTTAAAAGAAAAGGGGGAACAACAGCTTATTTTTGCCCTCAGATCCACCTGCTTGATAATCCGGCCCTGTATTCGAGATTACCCTACAGGTAGAGTATCTACCGTATCTTTGCACAAAAAGCAGATGCCATATTAGTCATCAGCTGGTCACCAAACCAACAGATAACATCTTTTTTTGTGGCTGCTGGATCTATAAATACAATAATACAATGATGTAGGCAAAAAAGAGAGACAAAGACCCAAGTTGACAGCAGAGAACAAGGAGTGCTATTTATCTATATTCAGCCGTGCCGGTGCAATCTCAGCCTATGAAAATGTAATGTGTCCAGACAGCAGGCCAGCAGGCATGTTCTCCCCACCTCACTCTCGCCTCCTTCCTCCCTTTTTTCCCTCCTCTCTCACACCAATACCTCCTCCCTCACCCTCTCTCCCTTCCTGCTTCCCTCTCAAAGCCATTTCACCATCAAGCAGCACAGCTGTGCTCCACGATGACAGCGTCCTCCCATCACATGCAGCATATCACAAAGGCAAATATGAGCCGTGTGTTGACACAGCAGCACCGTCTCTGTGCCACAAACAGTTAAGATGTTTGCATTTGTGCTTGGTTTTCTGATTACGCAGCACGATGGTACAAGATGCGGTCCAAAGGGCAATGAAGCCACCGACACTTCTCCTGATTACACACATCTGCTGCTTCATGCACATGTGGTGAATAATAATCAGAAGGATGAGAGCTGATTACTTTGACAGACTCTAGCATTCCCCTCTTGATTGTGCTGGTAGCTGGATATTTAATTAGACTAATCATGCCTAATTGTGTATGACTTAGGGCTTGGGCTCATGAATAACTTATACCTCAAATTCCTTTCAGAGCAGCAGTTATAAAGACGTTTCCACAGCCTTAACGGCCAAAATAATGATGATTGAGGGCATGGAAACCCCTTTATGACCCGAGTTATTACAGTTCCCACGGAAAGTAGAACACAGAGATCTGCACCTGAGCCTCGGCAAACAGCACACCGGTACTCAGCTGCTGTTTTAAAGCGACTTTTCCCAGTATATCACATCCAATATCCACTCCAATGCCTCCCGGGCGAGTGCAAGTCAACCTGCACTAAATCTGATCAAGCGTGGGCGGCGGACCTCTCATGTTTGGGGAGAGAATGGCAGCGGTAACGTGGACCAGAGGTGGGTGTGGGCTCCTCGGTGTGTTTCTCTGTCTGCGGTGCCGAACAGGAAGCTGCCAGCTCCTCGGATTGTCTCCTAAAAGCTGTCCGTCTGGCAGGATGGAGAGGGAGGCCGGCTTTGACGCTCGGTCCATTCCAAGCTGCGGGGGCGCATATTTTCGCGCAATGTTGCATGAGTAATCGACTGTTGACATTACGGCGCATCTGTTTCCCTTCTGTTAGAAAAAAAAAAAAGCCCGTGAAGCAAATATGAGCTGCTGTTGGAGTTGGAGGTGCCCCTGAAAATATCCAGAGCCACGGCGACACATCTCGCTCCAAACACAAAGCCTAACACTCTATTTCTGGGCTCAAAAGGTGCAGACAGATGACAAACACGCACACCTCTTCCACGGCCTGACGAAGCCCATGCTTTCATAACTAACACTACAACTCAGAGCCGTGCGGGGATAATTATACCTTTATTTAAACTCATGTTGCCGCTCGCTGATTCGTCTTAACTTATTAGAAATCGATATTTGGCTGCAACATCGCAGGCGTAAAGAAAAGTTTAAAGGGATAAACGGATTATCCTTTTAAATATTGTCGTGTTCTTATTTCACGGCCAGTTTCTCGTTGTTTCTCGAACATTTGACACACGATTTATCAAATGCACCGGAGGAAATGAAATATATCAAATTGAAATTAAATCATCATTGTCATCTCACGGATAAAAGTAAACGCACTTGAGTGCGCATTGCTCCAAGTCCAACGCCTTCCGACATTAAAAAACAAAAACTATTATCCGTCGATTTATATTAGGATCAGAAACGGACTACAACTGAACCAACCTTTTACATCATTAGAGGACTTCATAAGCCGTGCTGTACCTCGATACAGTCTTTTGAGCGCCAATGTGGCATCAGACGCGACTATTAAACACAAAAGAAGCACGGACATTCAGCTGGAAATAAAGACGCAGGAGGAACTGAGGCTAATAAAAGAAATGATGGAAAACAGAAACAAAAAAACCCCCAGCAAATCGCTTACCAGAAATTGTGGCTTGACAATCAAGCATCTTCAAAGGCGCACTCCTCGTTCAGCTGTGCATGTCGTGGTGCGCCACTTTGGTGCCAAAGCTGGGAGAGTGGTTTCCAGTTGAACGCAGATTCACAATAGACCGGCAGGGGCGGGCCAACTGCATTTCTATTGGTGGTGGTGGTGGTGGTTATTGGGAGAGTGAAAAACGAGGGCTGCTAAGGACATTTATCATACTGTATGTTATTCTCCAAACGCTTCTACGTTTTGGACACAAAACAATTAAACTGCTGAATTGAACTTCATTGTTTATTATGGTTTATGCACATTGATCTGCAGGTTTTTTTTTATGCCAGCAATAACAAAAGACATGCACAGGCTTCTTATTTCCATGTAAATTCCTCTAATAAATACAATGCAAGAGTAAATGAGGTCTACTGTCGTGGGTTTCCAATTGCACATTATATAGTGAGAGGTCAGAGAAAGGGACACCAAATTCATCATCTCTCTTCCTTCATATGCATTCCTCCCCCTACCTTTCCCAAGTGGGTTACATTGTTGTAATTGCCTGTATGCTCTGTCCCCATGTTATACAAAATGAAATATGACAGAGTCCAGATGTGTTCCAGGGGTTGTGAGACTGGAGACAGAGGCAGCAGCTATAAACTGGGGGAAGGGGGAGCAGGAATAACTACGCTCTTACTGGAGATGCTCCAGAGAGTTGACTGTGAATTTATGACTGAGAAATGTGTTTTCTTTATGGCATAAATTAGTGGAGGGAACAGGGAAAACTCCAGTTTGCGTGCCACAGTCAGAGTGGAAGTACACACACGGACACAGAGGAAATAATCCAGGGGTTTTGAAGAGCTGTCTTTAATCCGTGGTGTTAACTGGAGCCGTGGAGGTCCGGAGCAGCTTTCAGGACAGAACTAAGCTCGTGCAATATAGGAATATACACTGACACACAGCAGATGTTTCTGAGCTTTTGACACAATTCAGAACATTTAAAACTCTGTTTACTGCCAACAAATGCAACAAATGTTTTAAATTATTTTGAAGAACTCATAGAGAGAAAGAAAACAGCTGATGAACAAAATCAATGACCTACATTGGAATTTACATCAGTCTACAGAAATAATGTAAAAATGCATTGTAGGCTATGCAAGATGATTGATAAATTCATGGCCTAGGGTTGTTTTAAATGAGTTACATAGCTTTTGTCACCTGTATGTAGTTCTGTCAGTGATTATGCAAAAAGTTTGAAGTTTGAAGTTGATCAATTTTGACCCTTTCTTGTTTCATGTGAATAAAAAATATGGATCAGTCCAATGCAAGAAAACTGACAACATCTGTCTTCATACAATCGTCCAGAGATACAGATATGAACTCGTCCAACACCTCCCTCATTCACCTGATTTTGCATGTTAAGATCACTACCTGTTCTCTAAGATGAAGAGGGGTCTCAGTGGCCATTTTAGTGATGTCATAGCTGCTGTGAACCACTGTTTTGAGGTCTAAGAGGCTTATTTCTACAAAGAAAGGATTACTATGCTGC
>JAQNCA010000004.1:18754094-18764636 GCA_029783725.1 Acanthurus tractus | reverse complement strand
TCTAAAGGGGAATATCCGCCTTTTTAGCTGCTAAATGCTTAACCATGTTCACAAGTTAGTCGCTAAGTGCGTCTGTTATTTGGTGCTTCTCTGGTCTGGAAGTGATGCTGATGAGAAATGAGACAGAACAGCTTCTTAAAACCAAATTAGTGGTCGAAATGATGCTGAAGCATATAAACGTATGTGATATGCTTTTTACATGTTGCTTTTTTAATACATTTTTAGTGCAAAAGTATTGATTGGAGCAGCTTTATTGATGTACAAGCGCTAAATTCAAGATTTTCTGCAGTTCCTTATGGAAAGAGGCCTTTTGCTTTAAAAATATTTATAGTTACATCAGCTCCATGGCTCCAGGGATGGCAGTGTGAGTGTGTCGGTTGGTCTACAAGTGCTTTTCACAGCAGTATTGGATGTGTTGTGATAAAATTTTGAACAGACATTCACGTTTAGAGGATCGATCCTAATGACTTTAGCCCTCCTCTGACTTTGGCTGTAACATGCCTGTTTTAGATGATACATTTTTAAAAAATTGATGACATGACTGTGGCATGAAAGGTCAGATCGGAAATAATGTCTGACTTTTGTGCTAAAACCTCATATTACCTGGAATCCGAGCCCAAAAAACTCAACCCAAAGCACATATTTGTGACAGTAGCCGTCATTAAACGATCCTCGCTGCCAAAAAGCCCCCTTACCATTATGAGTGCAAGCAGCAGAACATGTTGTGTAAAACCACTCAGACATGCTGCACACTCTGCCATTATCACCTCCTGCTCTGGAGAGAGAGCGAGTGGGAGACAGAAAAACAGAGAGATTCAGTGGAAGTGAGGCAAATACAATACAATACCCTCCCTCAGCGGGTGGCCACTGGCCCAAGACCAAACTGTCCGGCGAGAGAGCCAACTCATCACTTTCCTCTGAAACACACTTCGAGCAGCAGAGTGGAGCAGGACAATGACTGATCGGCTCTTTTGTTTTATCCACAGTATCAACACGGCCAGTTGCTCTCTTTTGCTTCATGTTTATTTTGTACACAGTGTCCTAGTTGTGCATCTTTAGCTTCTCACCATGACAATGGATCATCTGTAATTTAAAAACAAATCAATACACAGGAATCAATCTTTAGATCTCACTTAAGGCAGTTATAATCAATGTAAAGACAGCATGAAAACACAGTGACAGTGTGAAAGTAGTTACACCTACAGAGAGTTTCCACTCGAGCCTGCAGCTCCTCTCAGCTTTATGGATCTTGTAGAGGGAGTTAAACTCAATGTTTTTACTTTCCGGCCTGCAACTTCGCTGTTTCGGATCAATTTTACTGCTCTCATAGTGTAATATTTGGCTGCAGCTTGCAGCAAAATGCTCTGATAAATCCACAGCTAAGCAGACACAGTTAACTACTAGCTGGTGAGCTCTCTGGAGAATTTAGCAGCTAATGAGCCAAATATTGATAATGCTGTGCTGCAACTATTGTTAAATAAGCAACTGTTTGCTCACAAGTTGGCCATCGCAACTCATATCAATGTTTACAACTTGATTATGGCGACCAAAAAGGTGTAACAGTAGCTGAGGTTTGAGATTTGCTGTGTATGGTATTTTATAAGTTTTTCATAAGTTTGAAATATTTTGATTTTTGCATTTTCTTAGAATTAAAAACTCTAAAATGTAAGATGGATTTGGGTTTAGATTTGTCACTGAATTATCATTGTTCCTGCAGCATTGTCACTGCACTGAAGGTAACATGGGGACACATGGCAGAGTAATCCAAAACAGCTTGAACCGTTCAAGGCAGCATTATTGGAACATGTATCAAGGGATCCTTGTTCGGTCTGACTCGAAAAGCGTCGCTCACATCCTGCAAATTTATGCAGCGATTCTTTCAATTTTCCACCTAAATCTCAGAGACTCTCAATCTGTGACTGAACTTACATCAGTATCATGTTTCTGTGTCCATTAATGAAGCCGTACAGCCAGTCAGCAACCGAGTTTCTACAAGCTGTGCACATTCAAATGCACATCTGATACAGAGGGACCTACTGTGTGCCAAGTAGCCTAAAAACCACTTAACGTTATTACATTAAAGCCATCAGCACACACTTTTGACACAAGGACGCATTGATCAATCAATTCATCGTGTTTACAGCATCAGTCAGCATCTTGTGACTTGAATTGCAATTCATTAAACGAGCAAACATCTTCCACTCCAGCGTGCGGTCTCGGTGCTCAGCGCTCTCAGTATGGCTTCATGTTCTTAGCTGAAGATCAGTTCTGCTGCTGTAGTTTATCCACTTGTGACAGATTTGCCTTCAGGGCTTAAGCAACTCGTTTCGGATGGAGGACTTCCTGAAGGCAATTCCCATTGAGAGGCACACGAATGTTATGCCAGATGTTGCCTACTAACATCTGGAAAGAAACACTGCAAGACGGAGTGGACAAAGAGCTCACTGCAGGGCCTGACATGACTGCTGACACATGCATTTGATAGGAGGATGTGCAGGATTTAGCCCTGCAGGTCCTAATGATGGATGGATGCGCAGGAGGATGGAGATCAGATCGAAGAGAGGGAAAGTAATGAGCAGCATTAAGCGTTGAGCAGAATTCTCCACCGTGCTAAGAACAACCCCAGGGGTCTAAAAATCATGCACGGTCTACAAGAAGGATTGGGTCATGTTCTCCTCTCCAGGGTCTGGAAGATGCTGAGGTTTTGTTTTCTCTCATTTCAGTGTTAGGTGCGGCAACCTTGCTAGGCTGATAATTTGTCCACTGAAACTGGAACTCACATGAAAATTAAATAAAAAAGCAAACCATCACAAAACATTTGTACTGAGGTGGAAAAGTTGATGGACCGATAAAACAAAATGCACCAACAGAAACAGACGTAGCAAAAGAAAGAAGTCACTGAAATGAAAAACAGTATCCGATTAAAACATCTGGTCTGTTCACAGCAACGAGGAGACTGTTGCATTTATAAAAAGCTGACATGTGACAAACATTCTGTGCTTTAATGACAGTACAATGACTTGCTCTATTTTCTTAAAAGTTTGGTAAAATTTGTGCAACTTTTTGGTGAAAAGTTAACTACAAAGGTTTTATATAAAAAAGAAACGGACGCTCAGCAGTGACGAGTTATTGTTTGGATTGTTTTGACTGGGCTGACACAAGGAATTCAAATGATCTTAAAATTATTATCATCAATTTGAGCTCCTTCTGCAACATAACAGGTCTCGGCTGCAAGAAAATGCTTCAGTGCTGTTTGCTAATCTATCCTTTTGACTTGGGAAAAGATAGGAGCATAAACAAAAAGACAGCTTCTATTCATGGGAACTGCACACTCTCCAGGCTGATGAAGGTTGGCTCCTCTGCAAGACCCTCTAACAAGCTGCTCACAATGGAAAACCTGGAGGAAGAATCTCTCTAACAAATAAAGGGAGGCATCTCTTAAGCACGCAAAGATGCCTAGTACTGCATGTCAGTGTCCCTCTGAAAGGTGAATAGCATCAGCAGCAGCATTAGCAGCATCTGTGTGGAAATCAGTGAGGTTATCGAAGCCATGGATGCAGTCCGATCTGGATCTACAGCAGAGAACAACCATGATGGACAGCTGATTAAGTCATTTTCAGCTGTCTTGTGCAAGTTACTACTGAGCTGAGCAAAGGTGAATGATGCGATAGTGTTGTCACTTCCTCTTATGTGGCGTCAGTAGGATGATCTTGATGGGCTGCGTCAACACTTTCAGAGCGATGCAATAAGGACGTGAAGAGCAAAATTAGAAAAACACAACACTCTTCATCTCAAGGTGAACAGTTACATAATGCACCTTGAATGTTTTGTAATTAACACACAAAGCATTGAAGTGTTCGCTCTCCAAATTGCAGAAAAACATGTTTTTCCAACTTACTTACAGGTAACAGTCACGCGGGTAGTTTGGGTTTTTATTTTTCAAGGTTTTTAAGATATTCATCTCTGAGATTTCTGCCTCCAACTCAAATGCAACGGAGAACAGTGGAATTGCTGTTGTTGTGCTTGAGGCATTAAAATATGAAAAATTAAAAAACTACATTTCTTTCCAAAAAAAAAAAAAGCGCCCAAGTCACAGGCACAACTAAAAGAGATGCAACCACTGCAAAGCACCAGGGCCCAGAGGCTTCTAGGGGCCCATAGGGATGAGATTATTGATGCTAAATTATTATAGATTATGTTGTCTGTGTTGTTTAGCCTTCAAAAGCACCTGTTCAATGTAAATGGCTACACCTTTATCCTATCCAGTTTTGTGTGTCTGTATGTGAGTGTTTGCTTGTGTTTTGGACAAGAGGAAGAGTCCAAGAAAAATATTTGCACCGGGCTCAATCATGATTGTTATGCTGCTGGGCCTCACTAATCTGGATAATCCACAGAACACACTGTCAACAGTGTCAACAGGCGATAAAATGCAATTCCAAAAATGCAAAAATGCCAAAATTAATGTTGGCACTGCACATTTCTGGGAATGGAGGATATGGTGAAACTCTGCGTTTCTCAGAATCTGGTCAGATTTAGGCCCAAAAACTCCTTAGTTCAGGAAAAGATCAGTTTCGGCTTGAAACGTCTGGTTTTGTCGCCACAATTATGGCTGGAAAATATCCTGATGTCAAAAACAGGCTTTCTTGGTCTCCAAAATATTAAGATGTTTCACTTAAACCACACAGATGGAAAATGTTGTGTCAGTTGCTAAAAGTACTTGGATGAATACGTTTCTCTCCTGGTTCTTTTAACACTGGTTTCATGCACTGATCTCCTGCTTTGCAGCCATTTCATAGAGGCATGATGAGTTATAAAGATGTTTATATGATGTATATGAGAAGGACAAATTGAAAGTATCTGTCGTTTGCAGAAATGCACCAGAACAACAATTTATTCCAACAACTGGGGGACGAACAGACCTTTTAAACACATTGATTTTAATTTTCTGACTGACTTCCTTGTGCAAACATCTGTATTGACTCAGAACGTCATCGCTGTAATGCACTTTATGACTTCACACATTCACTCATTGTAATACAAAGTGAGTCAGCTGGAGAGTCCACTCCAGGTTACCTTGTCAGCCACATCCGTCCAACATCCACCATCTGTACGTGCCTGCAGATCTCAAATACAGATATACTATCCTGACATGTACCGTCTCCCCCCTTCGTTTCCTTTTGTCTGCTCACCGTGTTGTGAGCGCTGAACACAGGCGAGCACGGCTCGATATAATGCGCTGGAAGATAAAGGAACTGACTCCCTGCCATGCCAAATCTATCCAGAATGCTATTACGGTGCCATGGCAACAGATGAAGACATGCAGGCCTCTCCGGATGGGGGCACCGCTGGTTCACTCGTCTTCGCTGTGAGACTGACTGGCAGGAAAGCTCCATGGGGCTGCTATGGCAACAGACTGATCGTATGCAAAGAGGGGGGGGGGTTGTTGGCGACTCGTCAGTTTCCCCCTGAGTTGCAGGAAATTAGAGTGACTTTGATGACTTAACCTGCCGCAGATTCCCAATATCGGAATGCAACATGAGGATTTTTTAGCAGATGGAGATTGACGCTGTGAGCAGGGTTATACTAGTTAGCTGAAATAATTGATAATTTTTTTTGTTACTCAGTGTGAAAAAACATTTAAAAGGAAAAAATTAAGGAAAAAACTGACAACTGACTGAAACAATGTTGTTGTCTTTCAAAACAAACTAAAATAAATTAAAAATATTAAGGAATGCTTTCAGTTTTGGTCAATTTTGTCAAGTTGCTTCATGTTTGCATGATTGTGACTCATTTTTTCTTTCCAAAAAGTTGTATTTGTTGTGGAATTTATATGCTAAACTTCTTATATCTTGCCACTGACATATAATATATAAATTGTAATAATTACAATAATAATGATCTAAAAAACCAAATACTTAAAATATTAAAAACTAATAATTTTAAACTATAAATTTTAATCTGAAACAAGTAAAACTTCTCTGGAAACAAACTGAAACGAAACTGAACTAAAAACAACAATTAGAAATAAAGTAAAAATAAAAACTAACAAAAAACTCCAACAACTCTGGTGTCGTCACGTGTGCTTCTGGGTTTGTTCGCTCACATTTTTTGCTTGTTGGACCAGCAGAAAACATTGGGAAAAGTGATGCAATATGCAGCCATAAACCAAACTAGACTATCCTCTTGTGAGTTGACACTAAGCTTGCAACTTCTAAAATATGTAGCCTCAGACTACTGAAATATGTATGCCACGTCTGTGCCCAGGAACACAGTTTCTCCAGCCTCCAACCAAGAGCTCTACAGCAGCAGCAGCAGCAGCAGATTTAAAGGGCTGACAGTGCAATCACATCAAACCGTCAGGGGGATAGAAACAATGTCAGGAGTGCGGAGACGTCTTCCTCGCTTGTCTCCACCCCCATCTGCATGAGAAAGGAGGAAATATGAGTTATGGATTTGCTTCAGATGTGAGGGCTCGACAGGGGCGCTTTTTGTATGTTGAGCTGGTCCACTGATTGATCGCCACCCCCCCCACCCCTCTTCTCCTCCTCCTCCTCCTCCTTCCCTTTGGCAAACGCTCGATGTCAGGGCTGCAATCCGAAAGCAAATACGCCGAATTATTGGAAGTCAGCTCAAAACAGCTGCTGCATCACTCTCTCTGCAAAAGACAAAAACGAGGATGTAGGGATGACTGGAAGGTGTCAGACGCTAAATGTTACTGTGACAACTCTCGAGATGTTTCGGGATTTGGCAGAATTCAGATCACATGAGTGCTAAATAAGGTAAAAGTGGTGAATTGCATCACAGCCACATGGAGCTCACTCTGTGCAGCGAGTCAGAAAATGCAGAATGGTGAGCCACATGAGGGCAAGTGGTTTACAGTCAAATAAGTCTGTGCAACCATTTGTGATGGGAAACAAGGTGTGTGTGTGTGTGTGTGTATGTGTGTGTGTGTGTGTGTGTGTGTGAGATGGCATGGAGAAACAGAAAAAAAAACAGGGAATAATCCAGTCCCTGGAGATGGAAACAGGCTGTTGTGCTCCAGTTGCTTCAGCTGCCCTTTGACCCCTCTGTGTGTGTATTTGTGAGTGTGTGCGTGTGTTGCATGCGAGTGTGCACATGCATTGGAAACCTGCAGTGATATGTGTGTGTGTGTGTGTTTAAGGGAGACAGTGCTGGAGGGTTTTCTGCAATTCAGCGAGCATCTTGATTACAAGGAAATACACCACTTAATCTTTCAGAAGCAATTGCGGAGCGATTAATTATTCATCAGTTTATTCAGTACATTGTTACATCAGCGCCGAGGAGACAGTGTGAGAAAATATTATGTTCAAGAATTTAATTAGATGTGGAGAACAAAGAAGGAGACAATGCAATCTTTAATCTTTCTATCTATTTATGATGCACAGAAAAGTGCAGAGCGATGAGCATTAACATAAATACTTTTTTATTTGTGAATACAAACTGGTCATATCTGGTCATTTCATGCACCAAACTCCGCTATTTAACTAATTTATTTCCAGGCTTCATAAATAAAATGTCTTTGAGTTACAACATGTTAATCACCTGAGTTAAAAACGCACTTGCAGGTGATTGTTATGTTATTTAAGGCAGATTGAGTCTCTGACAGAGTGAAGAGTGCTGTCCTCTAGCTGCTGTTGACTTTCTCTGACATTGTGTGGCTGAGAGCTTTGCCTGCTCCACACTGCCATCGTCTGGTCATGTGATGCGACAAAAAGCAGAGCTGCTCCATCTGCAGCAGCACTGCCCCTCTCAGTTGCAGCTCATAAAATATTCACTACGAAGCGTGATGCCGACCATTTTTGACCACATAAAATTTGACTCTTGCAAATTGATATTTGAAATTACAGCTAAATTAACTTTTAGGTTGTTTTTTTTTTCTGCACAATGCACAATCATTTTTTGAGTCAGGTTTTAAGATATTTTCTTTACCTGTATTCAGCCGCTGTAAGATTCTGCATCTTTTTGCGGTGATTCTGTGTCCCTTTTTTTCAAAAAATTTTATATTTGTTTTGGGTCTCTTTAAACCTCTTAGGTCATTTATTTTGTGTCTCTTTGTGGTAATTTTAAGTCTCTAAATGGTGCATTTGTTTCTTTTTTTTGCTATTTTTCATCAATGTTTTTTCAAATTTTTCTTTTCTTTTCTTTTTTAAAATTGGGTCTTATTTTGAGTCACCATGTGGTCTTTTTGCCTCCCTCTGTGTATTTTGTGTCTCTGTGTCATCTTTTTCAATCTCTTTAAGGTCATTTTGGGTCTCTGTGGTATTTTTGTGTCTTCCTCTGGTTGATTTGATGCTTCCTGTCATCTTCCTGCATCCTCTTTTTACTTGTTTTGCATCTCCTGGATGATGTTTTTGTCTCTTTGTGGTTGTCCTGCTTTTCTGTTTGGCCATATTTGTTTCTCTTCGTGTCACATTGCTGAGACTCCTGAGATCTATGTTGCTGATCACATCAAATATGAATTATTATGTGTGCATTTTGTATTACCGTGTATTGTGTTTATGTTTCTTAACTCAGGGAACATCTGGTGTGAACTCTCCCAGCAGCTCGACACACATCAAGCCTCAGCAGCAGGAGCAGCTTCCAGTCTCCTTCATCTCCTTTCCCTCCTCGCTCCGACTCATCGGCTCCAGCGGCCTCCATGTGTGAACAGAGAAATAATTCAACAGTAGTCCTTCAATGAAATATGAAACCATCCCTGGTGCGACACCGCCTGTAGCTCTGACCAGCTGGAATATTCTGTAAAGGGAAAAGATGAGACCTTCAGCTTCCATGAAGATGTGCCAAAGATTTCTTCCTTTTATCCAGCAGAGAGGCTCTGCTGCAGCATGCAGGGACAAACCAGGGCATCAGAAGACAAAAAAAAAGCCAAATATCAAATTTCTCTGAGAATTGGGATGCTGTTAGCTGAGTCTCTCTTTGAACCTAGAGTGTGCAGTGCAGGAAAACATGGAAATTGTGCTGGATTTTAAACATAGGGAATTGCTAATTAGCCGTCCCAGTCCAAGGATCTATTTTTGGATCCAATAACAGCAGAACTGCCAAAGTATGCATGTTGTTTGCATAATATTTTGGTGAATTTTAACACCTTATTTCATTGTAGCGCAGTGTAGCACATTACCAAACTGAGAGAGCCTCTTTTTACTGACCTCTAGTGGCTGAAACCTCCAAGTCTGCTGCAGCATGTGGTGAGAAGTGTTGCACTAACATCAGTGTCAGGTTTTATCTTCACACCTCAGCAGAAATACAAATTTAACCAACAAAAATTAGATTTCATGATGTGATCAATTTGTTTGCAAAGTGTGATCAATTAAGCTCCCACTGTTTTTCAATTATGATATTCACTGAACAATCGATTAGTCCTGATTTTCAAAGTCTCGCAGAGATTTACTGATTAATAACAGCTAGAAGCAGAGTTTCTGTCAATCAGGGAACTTTATGTAAGCTGGTCCAAAACTTCAAACAGGGATGTCGGAGTCAGACAGTCTGTTTGGAGAGAAGTCGTCTAAAGTTTCTGTGCAGCAGTTCGACTGCAAGTAAGCTGGTTTGAATCCGTAGATTGTGGCTAAAATATAATATTATTCAAAAAGTTTGTCAATATTTTCTCTGTTTGTGCTGCTGATGTGTCCTTAAACAATGTGAATGTGCACAGCTGAACGAAATAAAGTGACCTAATTGCTATCTGTGTCTCAAGCCTCAGTTAGCTACGACCAAATTGTAAATACATTTTGCTGAAATGTTTCATTGGAACTGCTTGAAAACCCTCAGTGCTGATGTTTTGCTCCTTAAACATTTTTTTTTCTTGCCTGATCAAAATAAATAAATCTAAAATTGTCTTTTGGTGGATTCCTGGTGGTGAATTTAAACTTCCCAACCTTTCAAATTGTGCAGAAAAAGACACTCTCTATTAATTTTTGTGATGTTTAACCATTTGAATGCAAATGATTCGATGATGAAAAGCAAAGTCCTTCATATTTTAACTCCAAACCTCAAAACAGAAGATTGCAAAAATGCCACTCTGAAGATCACTTTATAACAGAAAGCTAAATGTATTTTCAAGGATCTAATACAAATTTGGTTTAGTTTTCTGGGGCATTTCTACAACCATCCAGAGAAATTAGGACTTTATGTAAACCTCATACTTCAGTATACTTCCAGTGGGAATTCATTGCATGTGCATTAAACTACTCACTCTTATGCTACATACTATCTCTCCTGAAACCACATTGTCCATCGTGTGCCAAACCAGCTGGTCTGACTTTCTCTACATTCAAAACTAAACTTACGGAGTTTATTTTTGATGAAGAAATGCATTGAAATTGAGTGACGTCTCTAGGAACTTCTACCCCTGCTTTGATCTTGATGTAGTCAAATGACGTCTTGATTACATCAACCATCCATCGGTTCGTGTCAGCTCGTGTCATTTCCCTTTTGCTGACACCTCCTTATCTGACCCCTTGATCCTGTCACCCTGTATGTCTTGATGCAAATGCCCCATCCTGTCTTTTGTTTCTTGTTGATTCC
>JAQNCA010000004.1:18723495-18738538 GCA_029783725.1 Acanthurus tractus | reverse complement strand
AACCGCGATGCATTTACATTTGCACACACATACACAGCACTTTATTTCCCTGCACACACACACACACACACACACACCCTCGTACCAAATTATGTGACTGCCTGCAAGTTTCCAGGCCATCATTTTTTCCAATAAAGATAATTGTCACATAACATTACCTCGCGTTTGCCGCCTGATATTTCAGTTTCTGAAGCATTTCTTTCAAGTCGAAATGAGATTCGCCTCATATTAGTTTCGACCTCAGGTCAAGAATCTGCTGTAAATGGGAATCTTATGTATCGATGGAGAGCTCATTCTCACATTATTGCTTTTTCATTCTCACATCGATAATGTGAAAATGAGTAAAGGTAGACCGCACAGAACCCTGGAACAGAGCAGAATGGGTACTGAGAGTGAGCAGGATTTGTCCACCTTAAATTTTTGACTACCAGTGCGGAGAAATAGGACAAAACATTAAAAAATAGTGTATCACAATTGGATGAGGGAGACATAATGACAATCCAATAATGATATGAAATAATAAACCCTAAGCTATTTAAAAAAGATTTCCCTACAGAAATCTAAAACACCCCACTGGAAATATTACTTGTATTAGGTATCATAAGAGTGCAAAATTATCCCCCCCCCCTTCAATTAAACTGTTGATACAGATGGAGTAAGGCTGGTAAAGCTGAAGATGGAGACTGAGATCGTGGAAGTATATATGATAATTTTTTGATGAAGGATAAATGCGACATCAGCCACAACTAGATTCAATTTTCATTTCTGGATTCTGTGTGCTGATTAGGAATGAAATGAGATTTTGGTTTTGTGGAGTGACACAGACAGAGAGGGACTTTCAGGTCCCTCTCTGACACTCCTGATGACTAATCCCCCGATGACAATCACAAATCCACCGTCCGCTTCCAGCCAGATTAAATTAGGCAAAAGCCATTACCTTATTAGATCACTCTGAATCAGGCGCCTGTTTTTTTGGGGAGGGGGAATTAGCCTTTTGGCTAAATTATGCCGGCGTACACACAGATGTTCTTTTGCATGGGCCCACTTCAGAGTCTGGTGTGTACGAAGCACTTGAACTTGTTCGCTTGCGTGGATAAAGTGTATGGAAAAGAAGTGCACACAGCATCACCTCATCACACACATCAGCACACCACCTTCTAAACCAAATCTCTCATACATCAAAGTGCGCCGAGCGCCGCCCCTGAGTGTGAGACCTGCGGGACAGAGGCTGTGTGTGTGTGTATGTGTGTGTCTGTGCCAGGATTTCCCAGAGTTCATCAGCAACTGTGCCGAGCAGATGGCCCACTGTGATATGGCGGAGTGATTTTATGGGGCCCACAGTGGAGCCACCGTCACTGTGACCAACTGTGCCTGCCCGCCCGCCATTGGACAAGGATCATATAACAGACGGTTTGGGGGCCGGGGCCCGCCGAGGACGGCACTGCAGCTAAGCAGGTGTGGAGAAGGTGTTGGGCGGGGCGTGCCGGGCTCAGCTACTGTAGAGGAACGGCCTAATGAGGTACCTAGAGATGGGCCCATGAATCATTATCAGCTCTGCTACATTTAAGCTCCACCAAAAAATGCACATCAGCGAAATCAAGGTGTGCCTGTGTTTAAGGGGCTTTCGGTGCGAATGTGTTTAAAATTCTTGGAGGAAATCCCCCCCCGGCAGTCAAAGCATTACACTGTACGTTAAGACCTTCATTTTCTCTTGATTATAACCTAACCAGGAGGAACTACAGTGTGAGTTAAGTGGAACAAATTAGGACTGAAGTAGGGCCCTAGGTTTCTTTTTTTTTTTTTTCTGTTCACGGCAGGCCATATGCTGAAATGAATAAAAGGAAAGTCAAGGCTCTGCCATTAGTTTGAACATTATGAACCTTCCTCACCACTCAATAACAGTCCCCCCCTTTTTTTTTTGTCCAACGAGGACAACTTTAAGAGACGATGTTTCTGCTCCGAGGAACCTGGTAGAAGCTGGCGCCTACAGCAGACTATAATCTCCTGCTTTAGAGTCGCTGAGATGAATCAGGAGTCAGTTGCCTGGATGCCTCTCCGGTAATGAAGGCCATCAATCAGTTTCTTCTCACTTCTTACTGATCAGATAGACGGAAAAAGAGCTGGCGGCCGGCGAGACCCACGCCTCACTAAGCACACAGACATGGAAACATCTGGGTGCTGATGTCCGCTGACACACATGTACACTCACGCACACACACTAAGATAAAAATGACTCTGTTTGCATGAGATACCATCAGGCTGTCAGTCCACATGGGGGGTTGGAGGGCAGGACGGTCTTATTTGAGATCTGCAGTCAGAATGAACTTGTAATTAATACCCACCCTGCCCACTTCCACCAGGTTGGTCACCATGACGATGGCCGCCGTGTTCTCCTGCCAGACCATCCTCCAGAAGTCGAAGACCGTCTCTTGCATGGGACCTTCACGAGTGAGAGAGAGAGAGTAGATGATGTTTTAGAAGAAAAAGTAACCAAAAATATGCCACCAAAATATATCCAGAGAAAAATTTTTCAAACTTTGTGACACTGTTCATGCTCCGGAAAGAAAAACAGTTGTCATAAATAAAGACATCCTTCCTTGTAGACTTTGTTTATCCTTTATCTAGTTACTGCAGTTTAGGGATTTGTTTTAGCTTTGATTAATTCTGACAAAATTAAATGGAGACATTAAAAGCAGTGGTCTATACTTATGATTGTTACTCAAACAATGAATTTGGACAGAAAAATGTAAAGATTTATCACACTGTTGAACTGCCAGACTCGTCAGAAGGCACTAAATCACATATTTTTTTCTCTCCATAATCACTATGTGTTCAATTATTCAACATACTTCATTTTAATAATAAGTTGAAAAACAAAAATAAAAACAAAAAGAGTAGTATGTCTCCTGGAGATGGGTAACCATGGTAACCCATGCCAATCACAAATCAACTTTAAACAAATGTCAGTCTTAGCAGAGTGGAACTGTATGTACATTTAAGCTGAAGGGTTATTGAAGTTTTGACAAGGCTGCCTCGGTTGCCGTCTGCTGTTGTCTGTTATGTTGTCATTCTTGTCAATACTGCATTGCATTGTGGGATATTTACTCCAGCACAGTACCTAGTGCTTGTATGCTATAAATTTCCCTTGAGATATTATGCACCATATCTACTATTGATTCCCTAAAATCATATGGTTTTGGACGTACTGACAAACTTACAAACTAAATGCACTTTTTAATCAGTAACTTATTTGTACAGTTACTCCGTTACACCACATATTTATCCTTGTTTCAGTTCATTTCAGTTTCTGCAACAGAAACTATTTCCCTTTTTTATAAAAAATGCAGTTAACATCCTCTTGACCCTCTGTGAGAAGTGACATCACCTAAATACTACCTGAACACCCAAACAAATTATGTTTCCACCTGAACATTAAACTCAGACATGGTGGTTGAACTTCTAAATCCAAAAACATCTGCATTATCATGCTATGGCAGCCTGCACACCACTGGGGAGACTTGCCACAACACTTTGAAACCTGGCTGCAGGAATTTTCCCTTATTTAGCCGCAAAAGCATTAATGAGCACAACCACTGATGTTATTGATAAGACCTGGTTCTGGAGTTTGTCCTAAAAGCGCTGGGTGGGGCTGAGGTCAGAGCTCTGATTGGATCAGTCATGTTTCTCTATGCTAATCTTATAAACATCATATATATGCACCTAGCTTTGTGCACGTTTAAAAATAAAGCTATTAAACACCATTGTGTGCTGGAGCTTTAAGATTTTACTAGTTTGAACTCAGGGATGCAGCCCCAGTGATGCAAAACGATATGTGTATTTCCTCCGATATGTTTCATTTTCTATTTTTTATCAGTGACTCCTTGTTAAATTCAAAGAAGTGGTTTAAATTTATGTATTGCATATATTATTTATTTTACTCTGTTTATACATACGCCGTGGCAACATGTTTTTTGATCATGTTGTCGAGCCAATAAAGCTCCTGTCTGTGTCTTCAGAGGCAGCCAGGGAAGCAGATCAACTTACACACAATATAAACACAGGGGATTTGGAGGTATTACAGTCCTACAGCAACAATGCAGTTTGTAGAGCATTTTCTCCTCCATTTTCACTACTCATATCGAGCATTGAAAAACATGTCAAATCAGATTTATTTATAGTGCTTTCAACAACAGATTTCTCGCAAAATGTGTTCACTTTACAGCAGAGGGAGCAAATATGGATAGAAAAAAGAGAGGACAAATAAATCATAAATTTAAAGATGAGGCTAAAGCCAGCGTGTGTGTGTGTGTGTGTGTGCGTGTGGCTAGGCTCAAAGCAATTACCACTTCACCTCATCTGTTCAACACCAACCTTTCCACCGAACCGAACCCAAACGCGTCTGCTGAACATCAAAATAAATGAGCAGAGAGCCATTGAATGCCTCCAATATTTAAAACTCCACTGAGCAATAATTGTGGATTGATAGGAATTTAATTATTATTCTGGTTAATTAAAATTATTAATATTAGTTTTAATCATGCAGCAAGTGGAAAAAAAAAATTACTTCTGACAAATTAATTAGCGAATGCAAATCTCTGCAGTTGTGCATTCTCCTGCGTTGGCCTAAATTACCTGGAGACATGACAAATTATGCAGACACACACAGAGACACAGGAGAGGACAGAATCACACAACAACATGACGCAGACACACACTGTTAGTGTTTTTCCTCCTTGTTATTTATGTGGTAATAAATAAAGTATATTTAAGCTCTTAAAACTGATTACCAACGACTGGGTCGATTTTCTTTCTTACGTTGATTTTTCTCTTTGTTTTGATGTGAAGTCAGACAAAACATTCACTTTAACGACTCCTTTTCATGAGTATCACAACGTTTTCATGCTGTTTTACAAGATCCCATTCTTTAGAACAATTTAGGGGTCAGTGTCTTGCTCAGGAAAACTTTTGAGTTATTTGTACTGAAAGTTAAAAGTAGCAGTATTAGATTTAGTCCACAGAGGCGCTTTAATAGAAGAAACATGGCGATACAACATGGCAGACTCTGTGGAAGAGGTCAGTCTTTCTCTGTACATATCAAAAGCTCATTCTAAGATAACAAAAGCACCTCTTTCAGGTGATTATATTCTTATGAAAACACACCATATTGAAACACAATACATAACTATTAATATTATATTCAGAGTCTGCCAATAGACCTACATTAATCCTGCAGACTGCTCCTTCAAATATCAACTTTCATTCAACCTTCATGAAAACTGGATTTCTTCAGCCGCTTTGCTAATGACGTCAAATCGTTTTCATGTATTTGTAAAGTGTGCACATTAAATCTGACACCACTCATTGCTATTGCTGATACACTCATGCCAATATCGTTTGCTGCTGCAGCTCCTTCCACCACCCCTGCCTCTGCCTTATGTGCTTTATTTTAGAATTTGGAATTTAATTAAGTTTCCTGTACGTTCGTTAAAGGGTGATTAGCTTTTATTCTTTGAAAGCTCCCTTAAAAGAGCAAAACCTTTTTCACCAAATCCATCTCAATCACTTATCTTCTATAATTGTTTAAAATCCTGTTGTATCTCTCACTCAAGTTCACTGTTTGTTCAGTGAAAAAAGCACATTTGTCATTCTTTTTAAAATGAAGGCTTAAAGGGGCGCCTTGAAGCTGACTGGTTAATAAAACCACAACATCCCTGGTTTGACACTGAGTGGGACCTCTGATGCTTGTCAGCTCCATCTCTCCCTCTCTTTCTTCATTTCCTGTCTGTTTCTCGAATTAATTGATCAAATAAGAGAAAAAAAAAAATTAATTTTATTGCAGCTAAACTGTTTGTAATCATTTGAAAAGCAGCTCCAGGATCCTTTTCTGTTATTGTGGTGTTTGTGATCCTTATTGGCTTCTGTCATCTGCAACAAGCTAATTTCCCTCAGGGGCATCAACAACATGTCATCAGCGTTTTAATCACTTGATTGATCAAGCCATGTTTCATTCGCTTTCTGTGGTGCCCCAACGCTTCTTGACTGTCTATTCTCTGACTGTGCTCGAGCTCAGCCTCATGTGACTTACTTTAAATCACTTCCTCACAAACTCTGCAGTGAAATTTAGGAGACTTTTTGCTGAAGAAAAAAAAAAAAAGACAAATGATCCAAAATGAACCATCAACTCCACGATCATGTTTCAGTTGCCAGGCTGTTCATCTGGGAAATATTTTGCAGAGCACAATGGTTGTATTTTTTTTTTTAAATATATTTTTTCCATGGTAATTGGATATGTAGAAATTTGGAACGGCGCTCCTCAGTATCTTCCATTTGTATTCCCACATTTCCTCTGCTTTGCAGGAGGTGGCTCGTCTCGATTTTAACTGCAGGACCTCAGTATTCACTTCCAGTCACTTCCAGTCTTTCCAATAACTAGCCAACCTGATTGAACCACCCACTCTACCTCCTACACTTGTCCTCGAGGGAGGATACACACTGTTGAGAAGTTTGAGAGAAGGAGACTGAGAAGCAGGACAGCTGGTGTGTAGGACTTCAGTAACACAATAACACTTGGCATTGTACGCTAAATCATCCAATGGGAGGCTCCTGCCAAGCTTCACTTGGCCAATTTATGTTTCCATACGCATGTAGAGACGGAGAATAGGTGAAGAGGAGACGCTGGGCAGTGCTGAACCTGATGACAGTCATAAGGAAGTGAATATGGCTCCTGATGAAAAGGTGAATAAGAGCAAACAGACCTCAAACACAAACAGTTTGATAGCTTTCATGAGGAAGTGGTGAGGTGACTTAAGAGTTCAGCACGACTCTCAGTGACAATTGAAGAGTTTCAGTTTTTCTAATGATCATTGTTTTGTGTTTCTGACAGTTTCTACAGGAAAAAAAAGCTTGATTTTTAAATCTGTCAGGAATCTAACAGTTGGTGTGTCTTCTGCTGCATGTTGTCATTGCTGTGATAAACTAACTTTTTAGTTAACAAGCAGTAAATTAGATGTATTATGTGATTTTTACATCTGAAAACAGGCACAAGAAATACAAGGTGAAGAGAAAATGGCAAAATGGCAAGAAAGCATGCTGAAAAACATGATTAGTTATTGACACAGTGAAGTGACCTATGTTTTCCTGACAACAACCACCTGTGGTTAAGTGAATATTGACTGCTGTCCCCTTTTGTTGCCTCCTCAAGGAACCTCAGATGAGTCCTTGAGTTGGAGGTATGACCGCATGAAGGCTGATGTTCATTTTCTTAAACAGTGCATACTTAATTTTCATTCACCTGATCAGAAATATCACAAGAGTTATTAACAAAACGTATGGAGTTGAAATGAGAGGTGGTGAACTCATATTCATTTGCCTTGGGCCAAAAACATACCAGTCACCACTCTGAAAACCAAAACAAACACCCCATTCCCTGACACGTAACTGCACTGAGACCAATTTTAGTTACGTACAACTCTAACAGTTTTTTTGGGGAACAATAACAAAACAATGCTTTCATGAAGAGTTTTGCCCTGTTACTTGTATTTCTTTATGTAGATTGAAGAAACAAGATGTGCTAAGTTTTTTATGAATCTTTTAAAGTACTCATAGGGGGATTTCAGCTAGCTGCTTCCAGTCTTTATGCTAAGCTAAGCTAATCCCATGCTGGCTCTCACTCCTTGGTTCATGCACAAACATGAAAGCACAAGTGAGCATATTTTCAAGATGTTGAAGCAGTGTTTTTAAAAAACAGACCGCTTAATGGAATGGTATGTATTCTCTAGAAAATAGTTATAAACAGAATAATCCCTGTATTTTCAAACACATAAACACTGACAAATAATATGTCTGACACAGCCACAAAAAAAGGAGTCGAGACACAAATTAACATGTATGAACTTTAAAGATTCATGCAATCACATCCTCTTGATGAAGAGCTTTGGTTTGGAAATTGGTTTGAGAGCTCACTTGAGGAACTTCAAGGAAAAGCAGCGTTTGTAGTTGGCGTGCACGGGGCCTACTTGGAGAAGTTTGGAGGAGGCACTTCACAGAGGAAGAACACCGGCAAAAGCTTCACTTCCAGCTGTCAGAGAGGTAATGCCGCTGCTGCAGCAGACGCTATGTTTTGGGACTCGGCCTGTTCCTCATCAGAAGCAGAGAGTGTGACAGCTGCAGAAATCCCCCAGCCAGGTACGCCGCAAAACTCCTGATCAACGTGCGCGCATACACACTCGCAGACAAACACGCGGGCTACGTTCCTCTCTTGCCCATTAATATTACATGCGGCAGACTTTAGCATAATGTACACTCACTTATCATTGATTTGCTCTCTCTCTCTCTCTCTCTTCCCATCTCCCATCCCTCAGCCCCCCGTTGGGCTTTTAGATGTTAACCTGTAAATAATAAAACTTTTGCGCTGCTGGTGACATTTGGTGCTTGTGAAGGAGGAGAGGGGAAGAGCGGAGAAGACCGGAGGGGGAAAAGCTTGATGAAATTGAACCCTTTCCTGCATCATGAATATTTTTCACATCACCAGGAGGATGCAGGGACTTATCAGAGCTGTTTGTGCCCGGGCTCCGGAGTAATTCACAGTCTCTACAAGGAAGAAGCTCATGTCTGATCGGTGTTTAAACGATCCGAAGGACATAAAAATGGACTGAGGCGAGGCGGCAAACTGGGAGGGCTGAGCTGCACACACATGCCCAATCTGCTAAGTAGGTGAGCTGAAGTTGGCGTTGGTGAATTACTGAGAGTCAGTTGTTGTATTACTGCAGCAAAAAAAAAAAAAAAAAGGCAGTGGATGAGAGAATGACCTACATAATGAGGAGTGGAGCTTGGGTGATGAGGCTTTTATGGAGTGACAGCTGTTCTACCTGTCGTTGTCACCTTGACAGAGCAAAGGGACTCATCAATAAACCCCAAACTAATGAGTGTCATTGTAGTTTATAGCGTAAGAGAACGAGGACAACGTTATCCCACACGTCTGCCATATTAAACACACCCTCAACCGCCCTCACAACCAATTTATGACAAAGATTTTTTAGCTTATCCAGCACTATCGCGGGTGTCATCATTTTCTGAGCCACCGCTGGTCCCGGTGGACTTGAGTGGAAGTGTCACTCAACTGAGAAACTTTACTGGGTGAGAGAAGAGACTACTTCCTCATTTTCAGCAACTGTGCCGATGCCCAGGTGCTCTTTTCAGGTGCTACAGTATGCACTTTGCCTGACTGAGAGAGACAGGTCTGTGTCTGGCTTTCCTATCATCTCGGGCTGCTCTTTGCCTCAGTGTCAGCAGACTGAGCCTTCCTTCCTGTCAGTCTGCCGGAGCTGATGATGAATTATAAAAGGGCCTGCTCTCCTAGAGAATACAGATGTTTCCACACATGCACACACACACCACGCACGCACGCATGCACACACACACGCCTCTTTTCTCTCATACTGGATGGCTCCACACAGTGAAAAGTCTTATCACGCTTGCGATACAGTCGATGGAAAATGAGGACTTATTATGCGAGCTCAATGAGAAAACAGGGGCTAATTAACTTGAATGCAAACACATTTGGCTTCTCGAGCTTTTCATCTTAGAGAGGGCTTCTGTTTGCAATATTTCTTTGACTGCTGATCTCCATATGCATATTTTTAAAACGAAATACGGATTGCTCTTAATGACTATGGGACAATTATAGAAGTCATGATAATACAGTTGAAATCCCTTTCAGCGGTAAACGCGCCCGTTACAGTGGCTTGTTTTTGCGAACCGAAGCCCCGCAGGAGTGAGACACCACTTGACAGACTGCTCAGTTTTGAGTGTTTGACTTGTTGGTCAGTGCGTACCAGGTGCTGTGCAGACAGGAAAAAAAGAAAGAAAGAAAGAAAGAAAGAAAGAAAGACAAGGAAAACGAGCGGCCGCTGCCTGATTGGTATGCCATCTCTTTCTGAAGTAAGAGCAAACAGAGGGTTGTTTTAATTGAGACACTGAGGAAGAGAGGCAATGCACTAATAAACAGGTAATTATGCAACTCCCAGCTCCACCAAAGCAGATTGTGAATCCATTAAGGCCTCTTCGCAAAAACGCCTCTTCCTTTTTTTTCCTTCCTCTCCTGATTTTTTTTTTTCCTCTAAAGTGGTACGCAAAATCCCCATGCATGCAGCCCTGTTGTGTGGGAGAGAGGCCCTCCATGCAAAAATTCATAACAATTAACCATCAATCAGACTTAACCTCTGGGGTCGCGGTAAGTGCTCCTCGCCCCGTGAATCTGCCGGCCAGATTAACACAGTGACAAAATGTGCCTGTACATGTCAGCTAATCCATTTATTTATTCAGCTTTCTCCCAGACCGCCTGATTAATCGCTCCCACACCACCGATGGAAGAGGAACGAGACAGAGGGAGGAAACGTGCTGCTTTGTGAGCTTACGGGTCCATAAGTGTGTGTCGTATGTGTGTGTGTATGTGTGTGTGTGTGCACTGAGCAGTAACAGATTCCCAGAACACACACTTGACTGAGCATCAAAGAGCAGTTTGCGAGAGTGTATGTAAACAACGATGGGGATGTTTGGAGTGATATTTGCGAATACCTGCACACATCCATCTGACAGCCTTAAATTCTCACCACCCACACATTTTGACCCAAAGTGCCTTGGAAATTTAAAAAAAAAAAAGAAGTTTTTTTTTTCTCACCTTGAGTGGCGATGTAGTGGTTCGGCCTGTGGTAGCCCTGCAAAACAGGAGAGAGCACAAGAGTCAGTTCACATTCCTCCTACTCGTACCAGCTGTGTTGAGGCCGTCTCTCTCAGAAAACACACACCATCTTTGATATTGTGGTCTGTTTTCTCACGACGCAGGTTGACCTTCGCATGCAAACTCTGTTTATTCTCACACGACGAACCCACAGACGATGCATTTACATACTCAACTGCACAAAACAGATTTGAAGTGTATGGAATCCCATTTCACAGCTGTTTGCTGTTTCAGATGATTTTTTTTTTTTTTTTTTTGCAGGAAAAAACAACAACTTTGCTGCAGCTTCATCTTAAGAGGAACCGTTTGAATGTGTGTACATTGTCAGGCTGCCAGCTGTTTGCAACTGTAAACCCATTCAGTTCTTTGTTTCAACATCTGACTGATTGAGAAAAAAAAAAAAAAATTGAAAGCGACTGAAAGCCAGTGATGGATGCTGCAGGATGCGAGATGCATAAACGCTCTCCATCACACACTCTATATGCAGCACACCTCTGGAGTAAGCAGCCAAAGTGTTGATAATCCCCAAGATGCAACTAACAGCACTGATCTTTACAACAGGCCCCCTAGTCTCACGGATTACTCTAATCCCTTCAAGTTTTATTTGTCCAATTCCTTGTCTTCTCTCCAGAGATATGAGGCAGGAAACAAAACATTAGGACTTAAAGGCTCTTCCCAGGCCCTGCCTCCTCTTGATTGTCTTCTCCCCCCTCCACCCACCCCGGCTGCTCTGCTTATCTCCCTCATATTCAATTTAACTTGGACTGTGATTAACGCTCCTCCAATGAAGGCAGAAAGACACAAAGGATATTTTGCTCACTCTCTCTCTCATCCACAGGGCTCCTTTCAGCTATTCAACTGTCCTCCATTTTTAATGACTTCTTTATCTCTGGACTGAGGAGGAGATTTGTTTGTGCTTTCATGTAAGTTCTGTCAAGTAAAGTGGAGGCCCGGCACGCTGTCGGATTAGAGAGGGAGAGACAGGAAGAAAGGAAGGCCTTGGCAGTGACTGTCAGGTGAGTAGAGCTTACTATAAATGGACTTGCGGCTTTTCAGACGCATGTTACATCGGGTACAGAAGAGTGTGTCTTCTTGAACAACACAAAGAGATAAATGCAGACGTGTCCGTGTTGAAATTATTAATTAAACAGGCTTTGTTTTTTAGGGATGTGTAAATTACTAATGAGGATTCAATATGTGCCATGCTCTTTGTGTTTTGCGCTGCATTGCTTATTGTGATGATCATTTACATTCATTCTTTTCAGTAACAGTGGGGTGCAGACGGTCCATGTGCAGCATGAAATGCTTTTGCCTCGGGGCACAAATTTGTATTTTCAGTTTGAATACTATTAGATAGTCAACTTTGTAAATCCGGGGTACCAACCCTATCACCTGCAAATGCATTGAAATACTACTGCCTCTATTAAGTTCACTGGCAACTTTTCTTTTATGATAAAAACTGGATTAGTAACAGGGCGAAGTGAGACACGGCTTCGCCCTCAGACCCTGAGGGACTTCGAAAACTCCGGATTTATTCGAGGTATGTCAGTCGTTTTGTGGTAATTTGTCATTTTTTGTGATTGTGCACAACCGTTGCACCATATCATATGGGCCCAAAGGTTAGTTTTGCATTATTCGATGTATTATTTCTTCTCTTATATTTCTCTCACTTTTCTTGTCTTTTCTTGGATACTTTTACCTCAACAGGCACCAAATGAAACAATATGTGTAGACCTAAATCAGTGTCTCGATGGACTCCTCATAGGTCACATCAATACTCAGGAAGGAAACATAGCGCATGCACATCCACTTGTTTGCTCATGTGCAGGACAAATCCACTGATGAATATGAGGAAAATAATGCCCGCACATTATTTTCCTCATTCATGTCAATACTCAGACCATAATCTGTGATGAGAAGTAGCTAGCAGAAACTGATTTTAACGTTCAAAGGCCAAAAATACTTGGGAACCATCATTGTAGAGAAGCTCTGTTTTCAAATTTACACATGTTATATTAGTTTAAGGATTTAAAACACTTACAGCAGGTTATAGAAAGATGATGGTCTTTCTTGAATGTTAAAAAAAATGAAAAATGTCAGCTGTGATTTTTAACTGAGACCACAACCTTCATCTCAGCCAAAAACCAAAAGCTCTGAGTTGGCATAGCACTACCATAACACAATAATGATGCTTTAGCTGTGCAGTAGTTATCGCAGAGAAGAGCCAATGAAATGTGTTGATAGTGAACATGTTCCAGATAAACTCAGTGTGAACGTTTTGCATCTGCAGTTGCCGTATGTACAATTAAAACCGAACTGCTTACATGCCTCCTTCCTATGTCAATAAAAATTAAATCTCGTGAACACAAATTAGTCGTATATGAATGTAGTTGTTAGGAGACGGGGGTGGGGGGGGTGTTGTTGGGTGAAACAGAGTGACTTGATGTCTGTGCACAACACACACGGGGGCTGCTGGAGCACATCGCTGCATTACTTCAGTATATACTGCACAAACCATCAAACCTCTTTGCAAGCACGAATACAACTCTGCAGACAACAAGCCATTACACTGTTTCCTTTCCCTCCTAAATGCTTATGAAAATACTCAATCAGCTGCGGAGAAAAGAAACACACCCAACCGCTTCTGCTTACTTGTACATGACTCGAAATAATCGGCAGTATAATAACAAACACTGTGGGAAATGTTCTACACATAAGAGTTTATTGGCCAGGACAAGCTTCTAGATGGGTTAAAAAGCTTTCTGAAGAGCAAAAACATCATTACCCATCTGCCCGCATTTCTGCTAAGTACTTTTTCAATGAAGCTGGCAGAGCAGTGGAAATCCTTTTCAATCAGGACCCTCTTTAATATGCGTATATTCTTATCTTATAATGGGGCTCTCGCTTTTGTGAGAGTCTTCTCCGCTGCACCCCTCTCCACAGCATAATGGGCCATAAACTGAATAGAGGGAAAGGTAAATAATTTAAGCCCCCTGCATTTGCCGTGGCACACCTTGCATTATGAATTTATGTTTGAAGGCGTAACAAGAGATTACAAATTACCACATTAGAGAGGCGGGGGAGGGGGGGGGGATGGGAGACGGAGTGAGAGTTCTCTGAGCAGAAAACCACTTAGGAAGGCAGGTACATCACCAGGCCATTACACATGGAGCGGAAGCATCTGCTGAAAGAGGCCGATGAGCTGCTGCGAATGGTCACATCCTGCTACTAACACTGCTATCAGCAGCAAATCAGGTCGGATAAGGAGGTTCTATACCGCGCCGGCTAAGTGGATGAGATCTGTTTTTAACCAGAGACGTGTCTCGTGCCACTTTTTTAATGACTTTTACTTACTGTAAAGGTATGCTAAGTCACTTGAGGAGCATGTAAGTGCCGTGCTGCGAGTACTCTCCTGCAGTAAAGACTTGTAACTGAAACCTTTGTGGATAATTGCTGCGTCGACTGTTCACCGGTCTGTCCATGAGAGTTTTTCGGTGTCTGACAGTTGAGCAGAGAGTGGATGTGAAGTAGTGTGAGGCTAAAGAAAAGTGAGCAAAGAAATCTCCCAGTACAGTCTGAACCAGAAAAATGACAATATCGGTCGCTCATTCAATTGCTTAAAACAACTAGACGTGACAATGATTGTGCAGTAATGACTGTCCTCTTGTAGCAGCAGAGACAGAAGTGGTGCAACTTTGTTGTTATGCTACAAAACCTCTTTGGGAAGAGAGAGCAGAATTCCTAAAATTACAGGAAAATAAGAAGGACTGGGAAGCACGACAACATTTTGTAACTTATGTGATGACAGATGTCTGGAATATGTTTTATTTTAAAGTATAAAGACACGTTTTGTTGAGAACAGAAAGAAATATCTGTCACAGCACCTAAACCATCTATGTTTAATTTAATATTATAATTGCAAACAGACATAGCAAGGACAGTATTTACATAAACTAGACGCACACTTGAATAATTTTCACTCCTCCTTAAATGAGTTAGATTGTGCTGAAGATCTATTTTTGGTTGTTTACCCTTGAATTGTTATGTTTCATGTTTGCGCTCAATATAAGATGTCGTGTTGTCTAGAGTGAATAAAACAGGAATCTGAATAACATTAACGTGGATGTATGAAGACACTGGAGAGCAACAGTGAAGGTGGCTTCTTTAAACCACAACAATAATCAATTATCTCTTCAAACTTGATCGAGTTGTTGCCTCAACTAGATCAAATCTTGACCTTAAAGGCAACAGATACTTTCTGTCTTGTTTCTCGTCTTTCAGAAAATCTTTCTCTGAATAAAAGTT
>JAQNCA010000004.1:18690236-18701926 GCA_029783725.1 Acanthurus tractus | reverse complement strand
CCGATCTCTATATTTAATGGCTACTGGTAAGAGCTAGCATTAGTTTGGTCCATGAAGCAGATGAGTGTCTAGACTCAATTTACTTGCAGTCATAAGTATTTATTGATACAGTATCAGAGGTAGAACCATATTCAGTGTCTTCTACTGAAATCCACATATTCTTAATAATTTGTTTCTATTTGAAACTTTCTCTAGATGTACTGTTGCAAAGATGGCTAATATGTTCATATGTCGTCTTTCAATCTTATCTTACATGATTAAGAATATCTATGTTGATTGTATGGATGAGACACAGATCATGTACCTGGGGTTTTAAGAGGTGTTGTACGAGCTTGACAAATCAGTCAGAAAGTGAGAAGAGTACATGTGCCGGTACACAACATGCCTGCTGCTTGATGGATGAATCGTAGTCTCTCAGGAATACGGACCCCATCGCAACCCCTGCCCTATGCCAACTGATCTTTCTCTTGTCCCCAGCAGCAGCCGGCACAGCAGCCGGTACGACCACCTGATTAAAGGACAGTCATATATTTGATCATACATGTAACTGCATCCCTAATGAGAGCTCTGACTGATGTGTTGCGTTGCGTGCTAGCCCCTGCAGTCACCTCTGGCAATGTACCTAAAGTGCATATTTTGGCGACTGCAGGATGTTCTCATGCTTTTAAAAGACTCTGATGAATGCATGAGAGCATTAATGGGGTTCATCAATCATAGAGGTGTTGTAATGTCAGCCCTGGCAGCGAGGCTGTCATCAGAGCTGCAGATGTAGGCTCAGAGAGCGCTTTGGAAAGGAGCATCTTAAGAATGCAGTGTATAATTAATTTGACAATCTAAATTTTGGATATATTCAACGTAATAGTTAAATTTGCTTATGAGCTCGGCTTAGACAACCCGCGAGTAGGTGTAGGAGGACTAAACAGTGATCCTACAGAGCATCCATATGAAGAGATTCAAACATTTCTAGCTTCAGTCTTAACTAATCAAATGCAAATTTGGTCTTTTCCATTTAGCTAAGATGCTTCAGTGCTTTCCTGCGCCTTCCAAGCATGAAACAAGAGAACATGGAAGGAAGGAGGGTTGTTTTTTTTTTTTTTTTAATGGACATCCAGGCTCACTCCAGCACAGTTTTGACCATCAATTACTCATGATGCACGGCAGTATCACCTGTTAATGGCCCCATAAAGAATTAATTTGGCTTTACTTGGTAATTACATGCTTGAAGAGTGCCATAGATCGATATATCTACATTAGAGAGCAACGGCATAGGAAATAGGTGAGCAAATCTGTACTAAATCATTATCGGATTTCTTATTTATCTTTTAAAATAATGCATTACACCTGTTAGACATCCATGAATAACTTGTTTTAATAGGCATCTTAAAATGGGGCGGTTGCAGTTTAGATCAGGTTTTGAAGCCGACAGTATCACTGTTTTCAGAGATCCTTGTGATTTAAAAATGAAGGTTTAAATATGTTTTATTATCTATTATTATCTGCTGCTGTCATGGCACATTTTCCAATGGGGATCATTAATCACTCATTTTATGTAACTGTATATTACGTTGTCATCTTGTCAGCTTAAGAGAGGAGTCACAACATTCCCAGCCCAGTTTTCTCCCCCAATTCATTCTGATGCATCAGACTGTAGAAAATGCGGACACGATGAAAAACATGAAATTTAGAGGGCGCTTTATAAATTCTCTCATTTGGCCAGAGACATTATATGGGAGGAAACAAAACACTTAAAGAATTTTGAAAGAAAAATGTCCAACTCCAGAAACATTGGTCGGATGGCAAATATCCCGTCCCTTTTTCCCCTGAAAAGCTAATCATCTGCTTTTCTATGCACTGGTGTTAGCGCTCGAGCCATAAATGAGGTTGGTGTCCTGAAAACTTGTGCATGCACGGTAGAAACAAAGGCTGCAGGAAAAAGACGTTTGTCTTGGGGCAAAGTCAGCAAACTTTTAAAAGGTTTTTATTAGAATTGACTGCTGATTTTATACATGCTTTGTTTTTATCACAGCTACCACTGAGAGAGGACTTATGGCTCTCTCCCAGTTTATTTGGATAGGTACTTCATCTTGTTAGCCGGAAATAACTGTCTGGGTGCATTACCAAGGTGGCTGTTGTGTGGTGGGAGTTGCCTTAAAGCAGTTTGGTTGATTTAACTGCTCAGATCAGTGTTTTTAAAGCCAGAATATCCAATTTTGCTACCCTGAAAGTTCTCAGTGAAGGCAAAAACACAAAAAGCCCTCTATAAGCTGTAAATGGGCGGATAATTTTCAAAATCATCATCAGGATGTGCCAAAAAATAAGCCACTACATTTCTAACTTCTTGCAGAAAATCCTGCACTGAGTTGTAATTGTAGTCCCTCTTTATGCAAAATGACAATAATCCAATAAAACCCCACTGCATGTAACAAAAAACCCTCACAAAAACAGATATTTTGATTGTTTTACTGACAACCTCGTCTCTTCCTGCTTAGCTCGGTCAACGTGTGTACTCAGCTTTGATGACACCACTCCTCCGAGTCATTGGGGCTTTCCATTCAAGACAGCTGTGATCTAATATGAGTGACACGCACAGTAGTATTATCTCCAGGTGCATTCTGAGATGTTCTTTGATGTAAGGCAGCCTCCATTCTGTGCTCTGATCACAGTCATCTCAAGACAGATTAGTCGGCATCCATCACAAAGACTGTACAGAGGGAGCCTGTGAGCTACAGCAGGGAAGGCAGAGCTGCAGAATAAGCTTCTTTACCATTCAGAGGTGTGATTTTGGAATCGTCTGTTATTTTAAGAGTGAATAAAGCGGCGCGCGGCTATTGTTTTATGTTTTTTTTGGACACGTCTAAATAGAAAGGAGTTTATTCTGTGATCACAGCTCATTCAGTAGTGATTCAAAAAACACCTTTTCAGCTAAACACAACTCCACCATCACCATAGAATCAATGGGATGGACGTGCAGTAACCCAAAAAAAAAGAAAAGAAAAACATGCTTGGAAAAAAAATAAGAAGGGAAGAAAAAGCAGCATGAGAGCTGAGATGGTTTGATGACAGTGCGACGATGCAGAAGGGGTTAGAAAGACTTAAAATTATCACATGCACATGGAGCCAATTTGGTAATGTCAGTATCTTAGCTCATGCTTAATTTTTTCAGTGGAAGAGCTATAAATCTTGTCAAGTCTCCATCGAGTTATTGACTGCATTTTTTGGGGAGATTTGCAGTGTGTGTACATAAACATACAAAATGCGAAATATTTGCTTGTTGAGGTTCTAGGCACAACTGAAGTACATTCACTGTGATAGGCACTTCAAAGTCAACAGAGATGAAATCATTGGAGGCATATGAAAAATTCACACTCAGTAAAAATGCAGTAGCTCCTGCATTGATTTTTTTTTTTGCTCTTTTTCACAAGATGAGTTTGGCAGCCGTACAATCATTAAGGCAGTTTAGTTCATCATATGATAAACAAACTCCTTAAGAGTCGAGCAGAAATCATGTCTGCAATAACATTTCGGTGGCAGGTTTTTATCCCGTGGGGGCGTCGCTGCGCCTGCGTGCTTTCGTCAGAAGTCGTGCCAATGTGACATACAGCGTGATGTGCTCATCATGTGGAGATGCATTGGAGTGGCGTCCTCCGTTCCTCCAGCAGAGATTACAGTTGGGCCTCTGTAATAGCTCTGGGCAGGAGGAGGATGACATGGCTCTTTGCATGCATGGGAAACAGCGTGTGGGTGAGAAGCATGGCACTAACATTACACAAAGTGGTTACTTACAGGTAGTAAGTGTAGGAGTGATAGGTTCTTCTGCCGATTGGGGTGGTGGTAGGATTTAAGCAGTGGAGGAGGGGGAGGGGATGGAATGAAAAGGAAAGAAAAAGTAAAAATATATTAATGTTTGAAAAAAGAGTAGAAATGAACAAAATCAGATATGGTGGCATACGTGGAGGTAAACTCGTGATCATGAGGGCAAAGGTGATCGCTTGGAGTCATGTCATGCTTTGCAAGGGGGGAGGGGGGCCTCAGTACCGTACAGTACAAACTCTAATTATATAGATATTGAGCTGCTCTACAGGCGTGTGCCGGCAAATCAGATTCCACCAATCTGTCGCTAAACCCCCCCCTTTTTTATGGACACGTAATTTTATACACCTATAAAAAATTACCATATCTGACCTCCAAGGTTGAAACTTAATGAGTGGTTTGAATGTCTAAACACAACTCCGATTCCCTGTTGGTAACAGCGAATTATGCAAAATTCATCCAATGAAGTCATCTCCATTTCTGGTTTGATTAAGGCTAATTGAAAACAATTTCATTACTGTGTGTTGATTTATATATTTGCTCACTGATAGCTGGGTTATGCAGACGAGGGCCTGCTGTAGAAAATGAGGAATTCTATCGTGGTTGTTATGATGATACCGATACCAGTATCAGAAATGCCCCAGTGCTGCCAAAACCACTGGATCAGGTATCTGCGAGTACTTGAGTCTGTGCACTGATCCAACACCATGTAATTTATTTTATTTTAACAGGACCTTCATACTTCAATGAGGTGTATCGCTGCGTAAAACTAATTATTATTTACCACACAAGTGGTCAAAGTCTATTTATCATCAAGCTTGTCCACAATGTAACATACATACAGGGTAAGTTGTATACAACTGTCATAATAATAATGATAATAAAAATAATAATAATAATAGTATATTGAAATCGTAATATTAGTATACTGGAATCAGTATCAGGAAAGAACATAAGGTATTCAACATTTTTTATTTTATGTTACTTACAGAATTATTAGTACACAACTACACCAACTCTGCTCTATCTGCTTTGTTTGTACTGACCTTGAGTTCTTTATTTAAACCAAGCCTTCTCACATTAAATGAGAAAGTACATTCAAGTACTGCAAGTACATTTTATTTTGTAGCAAAAAATGTAATGTTTTTTGTCCTTGTGCTTTACAGTTGAGATATTAATGGAAACCAACTTATGTCAACTAAATAAATCTCTGCAGGAACTGGCTTTGTGTTAGGCCACTTGGAGCCTTTCTGTGGACAAAAGGGGGTTGATATTTGCTGAGCTTTAGCTCCCCTGATTGGTTGGATATGTACAGAGGACCTTCCTACAGTATGGGGTACAGGGCTAATGTAAACTTAGCCTTAAGCTATGCAGCCATCCTCTTTCCTTCTGAGCCTTTCATCATATTTTCTTTCTTATCTGCCCTCCGCCTCTCTCTACACCACGAGCCTCAAAAACATTTTTCCTCTTCCCATCCCAATGTCATTGAAGTGCTGCGCATTTGTTTGAGGGTGCTGTGGAAACGGATTAATTTTTCATGGCACACTGTATCTCATGGCTGTAAACAGCCTTAATGGGGCGTATCAACATAATCAAATTAATTATTTACTACGACGCTGACAATACTACTGTTTGAGGGAGAAATATACAAAATGATAAAACAGAAACTACTTATTTGTGAGTGCTCGGCAAGTGAGTTCAATCTCTTCAAGAGTCTGAAGCAGTATTTCAACGAGTAAGAAATAAAAGCTTACCTTTTCTTCATGAGGAGCACCACCCCTAAGAAAATGATGACAAAGAGAAGGATGCCGGCGATGACCCCGGCGATCTTCACTGTGTGGTCTGTTTGTTTCTCTGGCTCCACTGCGTCAGGTTTGTGAGTGGCTGCTCCTGAAAAACATCACAATTCATACAGATAAAACATGGAAAAGTGTAACAAATCAGACAGAATATGAATTAGATCTCATGACTATTTGCTCTTGTTTTACACAAACCAAACAGAAGAAAGCACGTCCATGATTTCACTGTTTTCTCTCATTGATTTGACCGTGTGGAGGACTGATGCTGATTAATCAATACACTGATATTCTAAACATTAATAGGCTCAGAGCAATGTTTATTTTGAAAGTAACCGACTCCCTATTGTCCACCTTTAGCTCCATACTTAGTGGACATCAGCGCTCTGTGGACCACGCTGCACTGGGAGAGATAAGTGTGCACCTTCTTTACCCTTGGTTAATCATGTTTGGGGCAAATGGTTGCCGGGCTTTAGAAAAATGTAGGATGCACGGCGAGGAAAAGATAATACCCAAGAAGATAAAAAAGCCTGAAATAACCAAAACATTAAATATCAGCTCTGGAGAAGATAGCCAACAACGAGAGGCACGAAGAGAGAGGGAGGAGGGGGAGAAAAAAAAAGGCGTCTTGTTTTAACAGCATCTGCTTCCTGGGAAGTGATAGGAAACACTCAGAGGAAAGCAACGTTGTTGGAATGACAACTGCCCACCTGAACAACACCATTATTCCTTGTCACCAGGGGTAAATTTAGAATGATAAATTGTTATGTCAGACAAATCTGTTAGAGCGGGCTTCCTTCTCTCCTCAGCGATGCCATTTTCTCTCCCTATCAAAAAGGAAAATATCAGTCCCTGCCTGGTTGTGACATATTGTTTTTTTTCAGCAGTCAGACCCTGTATTTTGATATATATTTTTTTTTTTTTTTAAGGGAAAGCCGAGCAGGATTTCAAGGTTGGTGACATTTTTACAATCACGTCTGGACTGATGGAAGTGATTGTGTCTCAATACACTGTAACAGGCTAATCTTACAGGAAGGCTGTCAGTGAGCCGTATGTTCACAAATCAGTGTTCTTCCATTTTAGCCTGAGAGAATTTCAAATTCACTCACAGAAAGTAAGAAATTAAGCAGAGTTTTAATTATTGATCTCGCTGAGAACTTCAGCATCTTTTTTGTGTGTTTACAGTTGTCGCGACTGCTCGAACCAACTCTTAATCTCCCAGAAATAATGAGAAATATTCATGAAAGGGGATTAACTCCTGCCAAAAATCTCCAACACTGACACATCAAATGAGAACTGCACCTCAAACAGGTCTTTCATGTCCCGTAATGCTGAGAAGATGAAGGTAGAAGACAATGTCGACGAGTCTTTGATTTAATCACACCGATTCTATGCAAATAGCAGGACAATGAATAAACAAAAACCAAACACATGCAGTTTTCCACTTGTTTGTTTTCTTGTTGAGGGAAGAATTAGTATGGCCACCACATTAAATGTATGAAGAAGGCCGAACCAGGTTGTGGGCAGAAAGACTGAGATGGTCGGAGAAGATGCAAAAAGCTACAGGTCTGACCTGTCAGTTGGTTGTCACCGGCCGCCGGGGCGATGCGGATGTACGGGGTTGTGAGCTGAGTCACGAGTATGGCGGCTGAGTAGAGTCAGTGGATCCACGATAGCATGCAGCCGGGAGAGATGGAGAGAGAGAAGAAAGAAAGAAAGAGAGAGAGGGAGAGAGAGAGAGAGAGAGAGAGAGAGAGAAAGAGAGGCCACACTGAAGCAAAAAAACAGCCACAACAACAGTTTCCATCATCATGCAACATTGAATAAAAACACCCATCACTGTGTTAGAAAGCATTTTAAAATTTGTTTAGAAAAGTTAGAAATTTGAGAGCCTGAGCACATTCAAATATCTCCCCTCAGGTGATGAATTACTCATATGATCCTTCTACTTTTAGTCCGTGCTATTTTATTTCAGCCTGTTGAGCCCATTGACAACATGACAGCTCCTCAAAAGTGAAGCCAAAACATCTCTCATCTCCCAGCCCCTCCATGTTGGCACAACAGATGTGGGTCAGACTTCAAAAAAATCTAAACAAATTTTCCTCATTTAGGTTTCTGTCATTTTGGTTAGTTAGTTCTCATCACGCCGGTGTTTTTAAAAACTTTTTCTGGTAAATTTTTAGTTGATTATTTGTGTATGATATCACGGCTGACAGGTGGGACTTTGATATCGCAGCTTCTACAACCAGATTCAATCAGAAATATTCAATCAGAAATATTTCTACCTCAATTTCTTGGAGTGGGATGATGTGAAAAGGCGATGGATGAGCCATATAGATGGAAATATCTGAAAATCCACAATATACAAGGTGGTCCGGGCATTTGACACAACCTCCCTCCACCCAGAGTGGAGTGTGACTGCAGCTCCCTCTGGCCTTATTAATTGTGCTCCCGGATCAATGGTGCTTACACTTCATCACCTTTAATGTGTGGATCAGGACGTACAGGCAGCTTAGCTAAGTACCTACAGACCTCAATAGGCACACAGGCTGCCTCTCAGTCATGGACAAACACATGTTCTCAGTCAGTGTATTGACTGAGAACATGAAGACTATATAGCTTTTTTTTTTTTTTCTCCAGACAACACGTTAAAGCTAACAAACTTAATGAGTAATTAGAGCATCAAGATACCGGTTTTAGTTTTCATTTAAAAACATGCTAATGTTGTTAGCTTTCAGACATCATATGCAAGTGATGTTAGGAGAAACACAGCAAACAATCTCTTTCACACAATCTGATCTATTCCTACCTTTTGTGGCTACTCGAACACAGTCGATTTTGGTCTCCTGTTCAGAAAGATAAATTAAAGGAGGAAAAGAGAAAAGGAAGGCAGAGAATCAGAGATTGTTATTACACACACACACACACACACACAAAGACACACTCTTAGGGTGGGAACAACACCTATCTAAGAACCCATGGCTACAACAAAACAGCTCGGCCAGTTCCACGCTGTCCCCTATCATCTGTTGAGCTCAATGACTGTGACACAAAACGCAGTTAGGCGAGAGGGCCTACAGCACAGATTAGTGGTGCTGAGCTGCTGATTTGTCAGCCAACAGCGATCTGTCGGCAGCCCGCGGCTCAAGGTGGTCAGCCACTGTGGAGAAACCAGAGGCCTGTGACAAGCGACACCAACCCAGCATGCCGGGCTCCAAATATGACACATCAGGGAGCCTTTCTGAATATGTAATAGAGTTTCAGCTCTGACAACAGCCTCCGACAACACAGAAAAAAACAAAACAAAAACAAAGACAACGCTGCTCTCATAGTTGGCAGAGAAGTTTGTTGTCAACAATGGTCTGGTGAACAGGAAGAAGGACACAGACAGGAACGGGGAGGCGATGAGTAATACAACACAAAAGACACGAGTGCTGTGTCCCTGTGTTTGACCCAGCCGAGCCGTCCATTGAGCAACGAGCAAACATGGGAGAGACAACATTTAGAGGCCGTGAGAGACATAATAAAGAGAAGAGAGAAGGAGGAAAAAAAACATGAATGTTCATGTCATCCCGGGTGAATGTGTCTTCACATTACTGCAGCTTTTAAGCTGTCAGATGGTCCTTTTGTCAAAGGAAACATTACAAGAATTTTTATTAGACTGTAAGACAAAAAAAAAAAAAAAAAATCTAGGTATGGATGGCGCTCACCTTTGCTAAGTGCTAATTATGTTTAGGAGGCCCAAACAAACACTCCAACATCATTAGACTTTAATTAAAGCTTGCAGGGCTATCCGCTGACATTGATGGCTAGATAAAAGAGAGTGCATTTGGCCATTGTAAAATCAAAAGATTGAATTGGAAAATAATGTGGGAAAAATGTCTCTATTGCAGAGATGGAGCTTCATTGTATGTTAGCGAGGGACTCTTTCATTTGGTTCGTTCGAGGAGCAGCACTGACGCTCTCATCGAAGCGCCCCGTAAAGTTTCAGACTGCAAATGTTTCACCCTCAAGAGCAAACTTGCTAATTAGATTCAGCTCTGCCGCACGTGTTGCCTCTATTGCCTCCTTAAAGACGTGCTGCTGTTTCTCAAGGAGGCTGTTTATGGTGATTCTCATTCAGGACCACAATCGTTGGGGCTCTTGACGTCGCCATTGAGCTGCCTGCCACGGCTCCGTGGAGGGAGGGCCCCTCCAAGTGCCACTCGATGACAGAGGCTTCGACCCGCACTATCGGCAACCCCGTTGTTTTTGCCTGCCTCCAACACTTAACTGCCGCTGGGACGACTGCCTCCCTTAAATGCCGTTGATCAAAGGCTTGTCTGGCATTTGGTGTAGAGCTCTATTGGAAAAGGCAGGAGAGCAGGGCAGCGGTAATGGAGGGAGAGAGCATGTCACCGCACAGAGCTCTGCAATCCACGCTTGACCCCGCTGTAACCTATTAAGAGTGCAGACGGTGCTGTTGGTGCATCCCCACCAGAGGACTGACACATCCAGCAGAGGCCAGATGCAATTGTGCCGCTGCGTGCTCGCGTCTGCCTATGTTAGCATTTACTGTGTGGAGTCAGGGGATCTGATCTCAGCCACATCAGTCCCTTCCGGCCGCCTAGTCAACTCATCTGTCAGTCAGCCTTTCATCCTCATTAAAGCCACCGTTACGATTAGCAAACACATGTTTCATGTGTATGCATATGATTAAAAGGAGGGATGTGGCTTGACTGGGCTGCATGTTAAAGCAAGTCATCTATGCAAAACTATGCTTATCAAACTGCATACTGTGTTTACACTTTTTAACTCTAAGATGGATTGTAGTAGATGGATGAAGTAAAATAAAATGGCAACACAACAGTGAAGTACCTTACATTGGTATTTTTGTGCAGCATTTAAGTTTATTTACTAGCATTTTTCACCACTGATTAAAAAGAGACCTTCCAAAAACTGCTTCATTTGGCAACTCAACATAGCTTCAGTGCAACTTTAACTAAAAATTGCATGGATAAAAGGACAGACTTCAAAAACACCCACCCCGTTGGCTGTGCTCACAGCCTGGTAGTAGATGCTGTAGCTTTTCTGAGGCAGCAGAGGGGCGTTCCAGTATCCGTTGTAGGTCTTGTTGTCCCCCACAGTGAACGGCTGCGGCGAGTGGATGCCAGCGGCGGGGAACTGAGCAGTGAAATAGTACTGGGAGTTTAGAAGCGTGGCGTTCTGGAAATGAATGGGGACTGGGTAGCAGCGCAGGATTTCTGCTGTGCCTCGTGCTCTGCGTGGACGTTCCTCCTCCACCACCACCTGGTACGCACTGCAAACACAGGACACAAACAGAATAAATAGACTCCAAGAGGCTAAACAGGCACTCGCACAACGCTGTTGGCAATGCAGGCAATTTTCTGTTTTGCCTGTTAGCATTACAATGTGTAAAAAAAAAAGCCTCTTTATGAATGGCACAGATATTCATGTTGAAAGCTCCAAATCAGAGTACACCAAGTCTCTGAAAATAATCCTTTATTTAGAGATGAGACAGAGGAGCTTTTTAGTGCATTTCTTGTCCAAGTCATTTTAAATTTGCTGATTTCAAAATTTAAAATCAAAGTACTGTGTGCATGCTCATGTGTCTTTCTCATACAAAGGGTAATTGATAAGTTCATGGCCTAAAGTAGAAGAAGAGGAGTCGTGCAAGTCTTCTTGCACGCACATGCAGTTCAGCTCTTTTGGTGATCATGCTGAAAGTTTTTGGTTTGTAACTTCAGTGGTATTCCTGTTTAGGGGGATTGAAAATGGCAAAAAGCACTGATTAAGAAATTAGAAATCATCCAATTGGAATCAGTTGATTAGGGTGGCCCCCCCTTCTCTCAGGTAATGCTGACATGTAATTTATGATCAAAAGTTTGTCACTTTTGAGGTGTTTTTGTTTCAGGTTGCCCAAAAGTTACCCAAAACAGAAATACCAAGAAACATATTAACTTTAAACTTTCTACATAATCTCTTAAACTGTTATATTGCACTTGACATAACAAAAACTGCATAAGTCATCTCCCTGTATGTGCTTATTTCGGGATTAATCAAGAGATGAAGAGTAGTTATAAA